>VDFB02013703.1:0-10827 GCA_007258455.2 Sequoia sempervirens | reverse complement strand
AAAATGTTTGTATGTTTGTAATTGAGGGTTATCCCCTTCATTTTAGATCTTTGCGGGTGTGCTTGGTGTTTTAATTTTTGTGTTCCCTACCAGGAAAAGATAATATGGTATGGGAATCTGGGATTACTATTGGAAAATAGGTCTACAGATATTTGGGAGAGTTGGCAGATAATGCAAGTACGTGTAAATCCTATTTCATATCTTTGAAAACAAATATTTGCTCTCATACATCTGCTTCGAGTCAGTTTGAGGTAGGATCTTCCTTTGGAAAAAAGGAATTAAAGGTTTTCATTAGTGACTCCCCTCTAAAATAGAAGAAATGGAAATTTATAATTGAATATATCATTGACATCTTGGAAGAAAACGAAAAAGTATCCCCTGATGACATCTTGTCTATGATTATTGAAGGGAAGATGAAGAAGATTGGTGAATTATGGAGTGTAGCCTCTCCTATTGAGAGACTAAAAATTTATGATGCTTTCGTATAATATGTACTTCAGAAAGGTATTGGAGTATTAGTTATTTCTGATTTCTTTCTAGAAAATCTAGTTGAGATTGTTGAAGAAAAGATGTTGCTTGAAGGTCAGGAAGGATGCAAGTTTGAAGCTTTGGTCGAAAAGAAGTGTGTTAGAGCTACAAGAAGAAATTGCATCTAGTTCTTGAGAAAAGGTACAAGAAAGTGTTTCAAGTGAAGAGTGTCATTTTATTTTAATCTTGAGGATTCAATTTGTTGTTTTGCTATGAAGAGGAAGATAAGGAAGGAAAAAAAAGTCCATTTAAATTTTTGATGGTTGGAATTTTTAAAAATATTTTTATATATACCATGTTTAAACTTGTTTATATCCTTTTGGCTTCCTTTCCATTGATGTTAAAGGGGAGAGAGTAAGAGTATGAAGAGAGAGTTAGAGTATTAGAGTATTGGGAGAGATTTGAGTTTGGCAAAGTTTTGAAGAATAATTTTTCACATGTTGCCATCAATGGCAAAGGGTAAGATTGTTGGAAAATGAAGAAGATTGACTATCTCTATAGTTTTGTGTTGTCATTGATGTCACCATGTTGTGTCTACAAGATTAAGACAAGTTTCATCTAGCATTTTGGTCTGATCTAAATTGGTATTCATGCTACTCTCTGTTATTATTGTCCACATTCCTCCACAGTTAGTAGTTGACGCTTGCAATTTTTGGAAATGGTTTGTAGATGGAAGGATCACGTACTCTCAATATCTCATGTATCTGGTGCTCATAAAAAATGTTTATTGCTTTTTGCATTGGATTCTATTATTGTCTGACTTCTTGGGGTAATTGTGATATGGTGAATTAATTTTTCTATGCAGATATATGTGCGAACTATTTTAGGTCCTTGTTGACATAATGTAGCATGCTGGAGGTTTGAATTACCTTTTTGAAATATTTTGTGAATGATTGGAGCCGACAGTTGGTATTCTTGGTAAATATGAAGTGCATCTAATTAAGCCAACCTAATTGATGCCTGCAAAAAGATCAAGTATATAAATGAATATGTTGGGAAATTTTATATGAGAAGGAGAGACAAAGATAGAGGAATAGAAGTGTGTGTATATGTAGCAGTTGTGAATGAAAAGGTGAGAGAAAGGATGAAGTGTGTTGAATCAGTCTATTGAGCATCACCGAAACTACATCAACACTTGTTTGGTGCATTATTCTTAGTTCATTTTGGTTGTAAAGCCCAATTTTGTTGTATAAGTCTTTTTGTAGCAAGTGAGCCTCTCTTGTAAGGGCATGTTTAGGATCATGATGGGCCAAAAAGTGGCAATATGATGGGTATGTGTAGGGTATGTGGCTAACGACTTTTTTTTACCCAAAATTGATGAAACGAAAAGGGTTTTTAAAGGAGATTCTCAGATTTCCACCAATATAAATTATTCTTTACTTTGAATTTAATAAATAATAATTATTTTTAATTAATAATTTAATTAAGGGTGATCTAAATTGAGCTCAACAGTTGACTACGGTGGAGAGCGGAGGCTAGGGTTCCTCTTGAACCTCGCCTGGGCGAGAAGGGCTCATAGGGGCTTTTTGTCGAGCCTCCGAACTCCATTCTGCGCAGTGGAGAACATGTGATGAGAGCGGGGTTTGTGGGCTCGTTTCAGGCTTTCAGAAAAATTAATGATGGTGATAGAAGTAGAGACGAAGGGAGGAATGCAGGGTTTCATTCATTAGGGTGGCGAGTAGGGAAAGGCTGTGAACGGGGTGAGAGCTCTGTGGACCCTTGTTCCAGTCCAATAGCAGGGGGAAGTTGGGTAGGGGGAGTGAAAAATCATCTTGAGCCTCTTCAACAGATGCTTGGGAAACCAACTACTGATGCCAAGGTTGAGAAACTGATAGTTTTTTTGTAGGAAGAGCTTGAGGCGGAGGTCGTGCACAATGTTGAAGTTTTCTCTCATCTGGGGCTAATAGGACATTTCAGGGGTTTTTGGCCTCGACTCTGTGATTTGGACAAATGGATATCTGAGCAATGGGAACCCATTGTAGAAGGCTATATCCAGATCTACCCTACTGCAAGGGGTTTTTTTACTGTGGTGTTTGAGTCTATGGGTGACAGAAATAAAGTTCTATGTGAATATTTCTGGAGTTGGGAGGAGAAGTATGCTCTGTTCTTGAAGCCTTGGCATCCAGATTTTAACCTATCCTCTGAGAATTTTGACAAATTCCCTCTGTGGGTAAGACTTCCAAACCTACCTCTACATCTGTGGTTTGAGTCTTGCTTAGAGGCCATTGGAAATTCTATAGGGGAATTTTTAATGGTTGATGAAGGATCTTCTAATCTTCTGCACTCCACCTATGCTCAAATTTTGGTGGAGATGAATGTTTCAAACCATCTTCCAAAAGAGGTCTCAATTAAAACTTCCAAAGGCTATTGGGCACAACCCCTGGACTATGAAGGGGTACAATTTTGCTCCAGGAGATGCTTCTGTACGGGTCATATAGCTGCACAATGTGCAAAACCCAGATGGATTAAACTTGCTACTTGGTGGTAGGAAGTCTCATGTAGGCATTATGCAGTTGAAAAGCAGGGTGGTAGTTTTGAACAACAGGCTAAGGATACCTCTGAGGCGGTGGATAAACCTGGTATGCACCAGTCAGGAAGGGACTTAGAGCCAATGGGGGGGACTAGCTCACCTGAGACTCTTAGAGTGCAAGATGCTAATATGGAAATTGTTCTAGAAGGGAAAGCAGTAGAAACTCAACATGGATCCAAAACGCTAGATTGTAGGGAGAAATCAGGCCTGGCGAAGACGAAGGACAATGGGGTAAGCTGTGGGGGAGAGGGAAGGAAGAATGCGCAACCAATGGAGGAAGAATCATGGATGCTTCATGAAGTAGTCGAGGGTTGGAAGAAGGAGGAGGTAGAAATGGTGCAAGGCGGTTGTGTAGCGAAGGGAAGGGAATGGTAGAAGGAGGCTACAAAGGTGGAGGATGGCTGGCAAGTCGTCAAAGGGAGGAAAGACAAGAATTTGAAAAGGAAAAACTTTGCTATGGTCCTCCGATCTCAGACCAAGGGAAGGCCTTGTTGTGGAGCAAAATTGTAATTGTGCTAAAAGTCTTGGGTTCAAAGTCTTTTGGTTGTATTTGTTAATCTGAGGTGTCTGTTGTTCTGGTGTGGAGTCTTTCAATGTTTCTCTTTCTAGTGAGAACCTGGAATATTTGTTGTATTCTCCTTTTAAATTTAATAAAATAAACTCTTATTATTGATCAAAAATAAATAAATAATAATTATTAATTTTCTATTTGAATTACGACTAAAGTCCTAATCAATAGGTTGATTGAAAAACATCTATCATTTTCAAATGGTATCACATTTTTTTAATTAAAAACATGCATCACATTCTATGCTTTGTATACTATAGGATTAAAAAAAGAAAAATTGAATTTCATGATGTTTTGACCAAGTTAAGGTGGTCAGACACACATGTTTTTTTATTTTTTATAATTTGTAATAAAAAAATCATAATTAATTATTTACTTGGAAAAAAATTACAAAAACATATGCATCACATCAGGACATGAGTCCTCTACTTATATCTAAAATTTATAAAAAAATATTATCATTTAATTATGGTTAGGGTTGTCAGACAGACACCTACTTCTTATTTTCTCCCTGAATTTAAGTACTACTACATTGAAATTTTAAATTTTCACCAAATATATATTTTTCTTTTAAATAAGCCTAGAAGCTTAGAAACTACATTCAATTTTCTATAGATTCTATTCTTACATATTTTATAAATAATATAGATAACTTATTCAATTTTTATGTCAAGTTTCCTAACTCGATTTTTCTGAATTTTTTGCCTTAAGGGCCTATTTTTTTCCATGATGATCCTCCACATACCCATAAGCAATGAGCTTTTATATCAGGACAATGAGTCCTTTTGGGGTAGTGATCCCTTAGTAGTGAACCTTTTATTTTCAATTTGAAACTACTTTATATTGTGAGTTAATCCTCACCATGGGATTTCCCTCCTTGGGTTTTCCACATAAAAATATGGTGTTTAATGTGTTAAAGTACTTTTTTTTTCTATGTTTCATGCTCATACTTAATGACAGATAATGTGGTTATTGAATTAATATGTGTTGGAGTTTTTATGTTTGAAATCTATGACAACAGGTTCACCCCCCCGTTCTCAGTTGTCATGCATCTTTTAACAAGGCAGAGGGTTGGAACTTAAGGTTATGCAATAGAATTTAAAGTTGATAGTTAAATTGTATAACACTTATTTTTATGATCTTTACTAACGTTTATTAGAATTGTTGCATGTTTTACATCATTAGAATGACATATTAGATGTAACGTTTTTGGAATTTTATTATGGTATGCGCACTTTGATATGATGTAATATGATTATGGTTTCATCTCATATGTTGTAATACTAGATACATAATAGAAAAATAAATTATTGCATGAAATAAATAATAAATTTTCATTTTAAATGTTTTTTTATGCATAACACAGGTCTTAAGATCAAGATTATCCTCATCATGATATAGATCCAAAAAATATTGGTTCTACCGGTATAGATCACCTGGTAGAGGATGATGATGATGTAGATATGGAAGACATAGAGGCTAATGACAATGATGATGATGGAGATGATAATCCTCATGACGATGATGATGATGGTGATGATGATGATGATAATGAGGTAGTTGCTGGTAGTAGCTAGTGACATTCATGATCATATAGACTGCATCATGGATCATTGTTGATATATAGTTATGATGTCTTTTTTCATGGTTACTATCATATGTATCATTTTCACGGCCCGCAAAACCATATTATTGAGTTATATCATACTGACATGTATCATTTTCACTTATATCATTTGTACATGTATCATCTTGACTTGTATCAATTTGAGTTACATAATTTATCATTTTTACTTATATCATTTGTACATGTATCATTTTGACATGTTATTGATCTATTATCATATTTGATTTTCACTTGTTTTAGTTATATATGATGATGATCTTATCAGTATTGACTTGTCAATTTATATATATTAAAAGTGGTCAATGATTTTTGGATGGATATTTATTACATATGATTATTTTAATTTAATGCTCAGGATGGATGTTATCAAATTCAATTAAATTATAGATATTTGACTCACTTGTTTTAATTATAGATGATGATAATTTCATAATAATTATCTTGTTAATTAATCAGATGATTTAAATAATTAAATTACTTACTCTATAATCATGTGAGTTATCTAAGAGGTATGATATATTTAACTAATTAAATTTAAATAAGCATATTAAATTAATAAATGGAAGCAAAACAAGAAGCATTTTTAGAAGCTAAAAAGGAAGAAACAATGGAAACCAAACTAGAAGTAAACTAGAAGCAATCTTGGAAGAAAAACTTGGCATTATCTAGGAAGTAAAAACAAAAGCAATTTAGATAGCAAACAAAGAAGTAATAATGGAAGCAATTTTAGAAGCAACAACAAATTGAATAATAGAAGCCATATTAGAAGCAACAAAAGAAGAAAAAATGAAACCAAAGATAGATGCAACAAATGGCATTATATCAAAAGAAAACTTGGAAGAAAAACCAAAAGAAAAATTGGAAGTAAAACTGGAAGCAAAACCTGAAGCAAAATTGAAAGAAAAAATTGAAGCAAAATTGGAAGAAAACCTGGAAGAAAAATAGGAAAAAAAACTAGAAGAAAACCTAGAAGCAACAAAAGAATCAAAACCAAAAGCAAAATCAGAAGCCAAAATGGAAGCAATGAAGGACATCATAATGGAAGCAAAATTGGAAGCAACAAAGGATGCCATAATGGAAGCAAAACTTGGCATCAATTAGGAAGCCAAAAAAGAAGCTATTTTTGATGTCATACTAGAAGCAAAACATGAAGCATGATTGGGAGAAAAACTAGAAGCAACAATGGGAGCAAAACCAGAAGAAAACCTAGAAGCAAAAGGAGAAGTAAAACTAGAATGAAACCTGAAAGCAACACAAGAAGCAAAACCAAAAGAAAAATTAGAAGTGAAACTAGAAGTAACAAAGGACGTCATAATTGAAGAAAAACTGGAAGCAACAAAGGATGCCATAATGGAAGAAAAACTTGGTGTCAATTAGGAAGCGAAAAAAGAAGCTATTTTCGACGTCATTCAAGAAGCAAAATAGGAAGCATGATTGGAAGCAAAACTAGAAGCAATAATGGGAGTAGACATGGAAGAAAAACTAGAAGCAAAATTGGACACTAATTTAGGTGCTATCTTTGAAACTAAATTGGTTTCACTTCCTAGCTCTATCCTTGGTGCTAAAGGCGATGCTATTGCTTGTGCCATTTTTCTAGCACAAAAACTAGCACTCAAGTGGGCACTAAATTTGGCACAAAATTCGGTGCTAAAGTGAACATGCCATTTAGCACTAAAGTTTGCACCGTGAGATGTGTCCAATTGATGAACTCAAATGCACTAAATTCTTGTGCTATTTTAGGTGCTAATTTCTTGTTGTGATATATTGTTTTCTATATATCCGAAATCGATATTGAACATTTGTAGGCAGAGGAATAGAATGCAGATTGAGGGCTACAAAATCAACTTTAGAATTTCCAAAAAGGGATAAAAAGACTGATTCACCCTTGGGTGAATGAGTCGTAGTAGGATGCTTTAAGAATTATTTTGTGACAGGTGCATAGTATCTTAACCTTCTCAGATCTTCCAATTAATTTTTTTTTCTAATATTTTTATCATAATACTTCATGTTTCAAGGGATAGATCTCATAAATTATATTGTTAATGAGCCTTTATTCTTCTCCCAAAACTAATATTTAGTCATATTTTGTTGTTTTTTCTTATTAAGGATGTTAGGGAAGCAAAGTGTCCAAACATAGGGTTGAGTCAACTTATGCATTGTAGGTCAATTCTAATAATTTGTGGCACTCTCCCTATTCCTAGTGAAATAGATAAATATGGATTTATGATTAGGTGGACACCCCCTTTGTGCTTTTTTGGGTAGGTCCCTCATTTTTAGGTCTTCCTATCCCCTTCCCCCTTTCTATTCATTTTAATACTATTTTTCCTAATTAAGTGAAGGTATTTTTTATTTTTTCATTATTTTTGAAGGATAATAGCCAAGACCTTTTGTTGTTTCTTGCATGTTGAGCTCTATGATCACATGAATGGCTTGTTATTTTTTACCACATCCTTTTCCATTATAGCCAAGTTGTTTCAAAAGTTGATAATATCATCCATAAATGGCTTCCATTTATTTCAAGGAAGGTGGTTTTTCATAGTAATTATCATCATAATTGGATTTGTAATTTGTGTTTTTCCTCTTTGCTATAAGTTCTGGAATTGGATGTTCTTGATGTATTGTAGATATGATGTGGAGAAAGCTTACAAAAATACTTACACTCCTCCTGCTAATGATCTGAGTACACCTGAAGAGATCAAAGCACATGGAGAAAACAATAAGGTGTAGTTCATCTTGAAAAATAGTCTGGTATATTCCAAGTTGATTAAAGTTTAGAATTTGAAGATGACTATGGAATTTTAGGATGCTTTGCAAAAAGTGCATGATGGTAATGAAAGATTCAAAGAGGTAAAACTATAGAATTTGGAGATATAGTTTGATCTTATACCCATGTCTGAAGATGAGAATATTAGAGCTTGTGTATAGAGATTGGATGAGATAGTGGTCAGAATGTGAGGACTTTGTGCTACAATAGATGAAACCAAGATTGTAAATAAGAATCTCAAAACTCTTCCTGATGCTTATAGTGATAAGGTGAGTGTTATTGAGCAGACTATAGACTATAACACCTATACAAAGGATCTATTGCTAGGATGTTTTCCATATTATGAGATGAGGAAGTTGAGTCTAAGGAATGGGTACAAATCAGAGACTACATTTAAAGCTACAAAAGTTGAAGATACGAATGAAGAAAGCTTTGATGAAATAGAAGCTAACTTTGTAAGAAGAATGACTAAAGGCTCTGGTAAGTATGAAGGTAACTTTTAGTTTAAGTGCTTTAGTTGTGGAGAAATAGGTCATTATCCTACAAAGTTTCTAGAAAGAGCTAAAATGAATAAACAAAGATATGAGATAGAAAAGAAAGGAAAGAAGATTAATAGAGATTACTATGTGAATGAGAATGCTATTATATCTAATGAATATTTAGAATATGAAAATATCTATGAAAATTAATGCTTGTTCTTGGAGATTAAGGATGAACCTACTTCTCCTAATTCTTTAAAATAGGTAAAAAAAGCCCTCTTGAGAAGGAGAAAAATGAAGGTACGGTTATCTTTGCCCTACATGCTAAACAAGAGAAGAATGTTTCGGTAGTTCATAGAGGTTCTTCACATCACATGACTAAAAATAAAAGTAATTTTGTTAAGCTTGAAATATATGATGGAGGCTTAGTTATGTTTCTAGATGATAATTATGGTACTAAAATTTGTGGGATAGGTTTAGTGAGTTTTGATGGAAAACATCATACTAACAATGTCTACTATGTTAAGGGTTTAAGGAATAATTTGTTGAATCAGATGTACAGAAAAGGATATGATCTTTTGTTTAAGGATGAGAGATGTGAGATCTAGAAAGGATCTAGAACATTGATTGCTATAGGAAAGAAATCTGAAGGGAATATCTATCAACTTAAGGGTGTTGATGGATGATGTTTTATGACTCAAATTAATGACAGTTGGTTATGGCATAGAAGAATTTTTCATATGAATTTTGATAAATTGGAAAGGATTAGTGTTGTTCAAGCCATGAGATATTTCCTGAGAATTACAAATCCTATTAATGGAATTTCAAAAAATTATCATTTTGGAAAGCAAGCAAGAAATTATTACAAATCAAAGGAGCAGTCCACTACCAGTTCACTAGATTTAGTTCATATAGATTTTTGTGGTTCTACAAGAGTAAGAAGTATACTTGGTGAAAGGTACTTTATGCTTTTAATTGATGATTATTCTATATATACATGGGTTACATTTCTTAGAGAGAAATCAGATGCATTAGATAGATTTAAGGAATTCAATGCCATGGTTGAAAATGAAGGGACCATGAAGGTAAAATGTTAAAGTTTTGATAGAGGTGAAGAATTCACCTCCCATGAGTTTAAAATGTTTTGTGAAGTGCATACTATAGAAAGATAGTTATCTACCCTAAGAAATCCTCAGTAGAATGGAGTTGTTGATGGAAAAATAGAATAGTTCAAGAAGCTACTAAATCAATGATTACTGAGGCTGGTTTACCAATATTCTACTGGAAAGAAGTTATTCATACTGTTGTTTATGTATTCAATAAATTTCAAGCAAGAGAAAATAGTACAAAGACTCCCTATGAGCTATGGCATGGAAAAATTCCTATTGTTGAATATTTCAAGGTATTCAGAAGCAAGTGTTATATCAGAAGAGATGAAGAAACTTTGGGTAAATTTGATACATGAAGTGATGAAGGCATTTTTCCTGGATATTCTACTAATATCAAGGCATACAAATGTTTCAATAAAAGACTGAGAAAGATTGTAGAGAGCTCTAATTTCAAGGTTGATGAGACAATAAAGAATTCTATTGACATTGATGGATATGCATTTGATGAGCCTGATTGTGTAACAATAGAAAAGATTGTGGAAGAACAAGAAAAAGATGAGCAAGGGAAGTAGGATTAACAAAATGAAACAAAAGAAGATGCTCCAGTGATGTCCCCTAAGACACATAAATATGTACAAAAGAATAATTCAGAAAATAAGATTATTGGAGACAAGACAAAAGGTGTGTTGACTAGAAGCAGAGTTGTTGCTAAAGTGAATCTATGTTTACTTTATGAGATTGAATCGAAGACTATAAGTGAAGCTTGTAAAGATGAAAATTGGAAGGAAACAATGAATGAAGAACTTATGTAGATTAAGAAGAATCAAACTTGGGAATTGGTCCCAAGACCAACTGATAAAAACATCATTGGATAAAAGTGGGTATTCATAAATAAGTTGAATGAGAGTGGAGAAGTTGTTAGAAACAAAGCGAGGCTTGTGTGTAAAGGCTACTCACAAAGATGACATAGGTTTTCAGGAAACTTTTTCTCTGGTACCAAGAATGGAAGCTATAAGGATGTTCTTGGAATTTCCTACTCATAAGGAATTTAAGGTCTATCAGATGGATGCCAATTCAACATTTTTGAATGGTGAACTAGAAGAAGAAGTTTATATGGAACAACCAGAAGGATTTCAGTTAACAAATCAACCAGATATGGTGTGTAGATTGAAGAAAGCTTTATATTGGTTGAAGCAAGCTCCTAAAGCTTGGTATTTGAGGA
>VDFB02013702.1:0-12647 GCA_007258455.2 Sequoia sempervirens | reverse complement strand
ACTATGAAGAAAGTAACATTAAAATCAACATAAATTTGATTATAGTTATCATTCTTCTTCTCTTCAAAATGTGTAATTATTTTAATGTGTCAATAATTATTAAATATTAATATTTTGACATGTAAATGGCTGTCAAACTAAAGACAAAAAGACAAATATTTTTGTCAACAAACTCGTGCCATTACACTTCATTTTTTCTTATTATTATTATAAAATACCTCTAAACATTAATAACTATAAAATAAACATAAATCATTTAATTTTAATTTTCACGACCATAATTTGAAAAGAAAAATTACCTTACGATCACCTAAAAAATTTAGACGCCCTCCCAAAGAGTGAAAGAAAGAAGGAAAGCGAAAGTTAAATTTGAACAATTCAAATATCCCTCATCGAGGCAAGCGGGATGTAACTAGAAACGTTGAATGAATCCATACGCGTGCCGTATTTGGTGGGTTTGTGAATTTAATGGGTAAGATTGTGAAAACGGTGGGAAGTAGCTGCAATTGCATCCCAACGTAACCAATCCTCTCCGAGTCTCTCGGTTTTTAATAGAATAAAGGAGATTTAATCTACCTGTCACATATTAACCATAGCTTGGAGGAGACTTATAAGAGGGACAATGTCTTCTCATAAGCAAGCGTGAAGGGACAATGCAATTTCAATTATTTTCGAGGGTTCCTTCCAAGTTTTGGAACAAAAAAAATAGTCAGACCACTCTTCCCCACAATCATCGAAAGAAGAATGGACCGACATAAAAAAGTTATATTACTCCACACATTTAGTCTATTTATGCGTTTGGAAATAAAAATCCATCAATGCGTTTTGGGTGTTATTGCAACGAAACAGCCATGCATGCAACATTGCTCTTTCGCTAGGTTGAAAATTAGTCTTAATTTTTGTTTATAATAGCCCTGCCCCTCTCAAGTTGTAATCGACCCAACAATTGTTTTTAAGAGGATGAGAATAAGAGATGTCGCAGCGCACAACAATTGAGCTTCAGGGAGTTATCGTTGTTCCTTCCCAACAAGACATCCAGCAACTTCTTAGGCATGTACAAGGATTTCAGAATGTGGAGGTTGCCGGGAGGAGAATTATGGTAACACACCATCCCAATTCCGAATCTCAGCTAGGTATGATACGTTCTTACTCTCTCTTCAAATTTTTTTTGCATGCGTATTATCCAAATCTTCATATTTTTGCTTTCTATCCAAGACTTTCTAACCACATGTGGTTGACTGTGTTTGGATGTGCACAGTTAATATACTGAGGGAAAGATATCGCACTGCTAATGTTATAGAGAGGGCAACATATTGAGACGAATAGAATGTGGCATTGCCGTTTGGGACTGAAACTATATTTCTAGGATTATTATTATGGAATTATGAATAAGTGTCTCATTTATAGACTTTAATTGTTATTTTATCTGAAATTCTCAATTTAAAATAAAGACATCCTGGTGAAAGTTTTGTGTTTTGGGATTTATTTGTTCTTCTCAAATAATTTTGAGATATAATATACCTTATTTATAATATAGGCTAAGAGAATATGTAAAATAATTTTTTTCTTAAGTGTAATTTATGTTAA
The DNA here is from genome assembly GCA_007258455.2 of Sequoia sempervirens. NCBI lineage: Eukaryota > Viridiplantae > Streptophyta > Pinopsida > Cupressales > Cupressaceae > Sequoia > Sequoia sempervirens. Next base: position 11,060 of record VDFB02013702.1, on the reverse strand, counting down.
TTCAATATTATATAAATACATCTAATATTCTATGTTATTCATTTCAAGTGAGATTGGGGCTTGGCAAAAATCTTAAGAATTTTCTCTTGAAAGTTCATGAGTTATTAATCTAGCTTCTTAATTTATACTTATCATGATTTAATTAATCATAGTGTAAACTTTGTTAAATTAAAAATAATGCATTTGAAACATGGATATTCTTTTAGAAAGCTTATGCAAATATACATTATTTTTAAATGCATCAACTGAATTGTTGCATTGTGAATGATATATCTGTAGAATCTAAAAAGACCCCTGCTTCCAAAACCAACTGATAAAGCCAAACAAAAAAGTAAAGAAAACAAAACAGAAAACAATATTTTATCAGACACACAAACTGATTTTATTTATCAGAAAATAGGGCAGAACAGAGCCACTGTAATACACATAATTTTTGTATATATTTTTTAGGCTACAACAAGTTGTCTTCTTTATTCATACTTAAATAAAAGACAGTGATTCCAATACCTCGAATGCTGCTGCAAAACATGAAATTACTGCAAAAAACAGAGCATGCAAAGCATGCATTATTCAAAGGAAAAACAGAGACTCAAAATAGGCTAAACATAAAAAAATGACCATTGCATGTAACATGCATTATTCCAACCGGCAAAGACTGACACAAGACCAAGAATAGAAGAAACGTATGGAGCAGCGTAGCATCAATTGTCAACATACTCCTCCTTGATGTTGAGAGGGCTCACAATCTGATCTCTGAGTGTCAAAAATTGATCTTTTGCAGCTGCTTTGGTGAAAATATCCGCTAACTGTTCCTTAGTGTTGATGTATTTCAATTCAACTACACCAAATCTCTGATAAAATGGTGTGTTAAATCAAAATGTTTTGTCCTACTGTGATGAACAGGATTCTTGGCCAACTTAATGGCACTAATGTTGTCACAAAAAATCACTATAGGTTGAACCTGTATCTCTCCAATTTCTTCAAGAAGTTTTCTAAGTCATAATGCTTGTGTACTTGTTGAAGTGATTGCAACATACTGTGCTTCTGTGGAAGAGAGGGCAACAATACTTTGCTTCTTTGAACTCCAAGTAATTAAACCAAAATCCAAAGAAAAACAATTACCAGATGTAGACTTTCGATCATCCAAACTACCTCCCCAATCTGAATCACTAAAGCCAACAAGATTGAACTTTTTAGAAGTGTAGTAATGAATACCAAAATCTAGAGTGCCTCTCACATACCTCAAATTCTCTTGGCTACCTTCATGTGTATTTCTAATGGATTTGTCATGTACCTTGAAACAAGTGAAACTGAATATGCAATATCAGGCCTTGTGTGGGTTAGAAACATCAAACTTCCAACAATACTTCTGTAAGTAGTCTCATCAATAACTTCAGCACCATCATCTCTACACAACACAACTCCATGAGCACTTGGAGTGGAGTGTGGTTTACAATCAACCATGTCAAACTTCTTCAACATATCTTTTGCATATTTGGTTTGGCAAATGAAAATTTCATTCTTACATTGATAAACCTCCATTCCTAGAAAATATTTCATGAGACCAAGATCTTTCATCTCAAATTCTTTCATCATAGCAATTTTGAACTCATATTTCATCTTAGAACTACTACCCATATACAGCAAATCATCAACATACAAACTTACAATAAGAATATCATTACCTTCTTGCTTGTAGTAAAGGGTAGGTTCACTCTTACTTTTTTGAAAGCCATTGTCTTGAAAATATCCATCAATCCTAGCATACCATGCTCGTGGTGCTTGCTTGAGGCCATACAAAGCCTTCTTCAACTTGTAGACTTGATCTTCTTTTCCTTGCACTTCAAAACCTTGTGGCTGTTCCACATACACTTCCTCTTCTAAGTACCCATTCAAAAAGGCACTTTTCACGTCCATATGATGTATGCTCCAATTCTTTTGAGCTGCTAATGAAATCAACATTCTGATGGTCTCTTGTCTTGCAACCGGTGCAAATGTCTCTTCATAATCAATCCCATACTTCTGGGTGAAGCCTTTGGCAACCAATCTTGCCTTATGTCTTTCAACACTCCCATCACTGTTATACTTAATCTTATAGACCCATTTGGTGCCAATCTTCTTCTTGTCATGTGGAAGCTCTGTAAGCTCCCAAGTGTCGTTCCTGTGAATGGAATCCATCTCTTCTTTCATTGCTTGCACCCAAAACTCATTAGTACTTGCATCTTCAAAACATGATGGTTCAAAATCAGCCTTGGAAAGTAAAGCAAAATTAACTGTCTCACCTATTGGATTTTCTTCATGTGCTTGATTTGCACTCCTTTCATAAATATCTCTCAAACTTCTCACCTTCCTTTTAGAACTTGGAGTTGAAGGTGGACTTGCAATTGGAATTGAACAACTAGAGGAGGGGCTACTTGATGGATTTGTAGCACTTGCAGCAGAAACATTAGTGGGCTGCTCATGATCAATATCATCAACAATAACAGATTTTGACTTCTCCATATGGCCTTTTTGATGACCATAAACTCCCCCTTCATCAAAAATCACATCTCTTGACACAATAAGCTTATTAGTGAGAGGATTAAAAAATTTATAAGCCTTACTTTCCTCACTATATCCAAAAAAAATACATGACTCACTTTTTGCATCTAACTTTTGTCTATTTTGATTAGGTGCATGGACATAAGCCAAACAACCAAAAACTTTGAAATGATTAACATTAGACCTTTTCTCATACCATGCTTCATAAGGAGTCATCTTTTCGAGTGCACTGGTGGGGCTTCTATTGAGAATATACATTGTTGTAGCAACTGCTTCACCCTAGAAAGCATTGCTTAACCCCTTGGTTTGTAACATACTCCTTGCCATTTCTACCACTGTTCAGCTTTTTCTTTCAACTACTCCATTCTGTTGAGGTGTGTATGCAATGGTGAGCTACCTCCTGATGCCATTCTCCTCACAATAATCTTGGAAGGCTTTTGAACAAAATTCTCCTCCACGATCGGTCCTTAAACATTTGATTTTGCACCCTTTCTCATTTTCCACAAGTGCTTTAAACCTCTTGAATGTATCAAGGGCTTCATCTTTGGCCTTCAAAAAATACACCCAACATTTTCATGAGTAATCATCTATAAAAGTGATAAAATATGATGACTTACCCAAACTTTTTGTTTGCATAGGACCACAAATATCAGAATGAACAAGTTGAAGGGGATGATGGGCCCTCCATGCATTTCCTTTTGAAAATTTCTCCCTTGCATGCTTTCCTTTAGCACATCCTTCACAAACCTCCTTGTGCTCTTCAACCTTAGGTAAACCAGAAACTAATGCATTTGATGTGAGAATCTTCAAACTGTGAAAATTTAAATGTCCATACTTGAGATGCCATAACCAACTGATATCCTCATATGCCATATTAGCAAGGCTGTTGTTATGTTCACCAAATTTCAAAGGGAACATTCTATTCTTTGTCATAGGCACAACAGTCACAATCCTATTGCCCTGATGCTTAAATCATAAATTGTACATTTCTTATTCTCAAAAACAACTTTATAGTTCTTCTCACATAGTTGTCCAACACTTAACAAATTATGTTTTAACTGTGGAGTGTAATAAATATCATTGAAACTCTTTATACCTTCTTTTGTGAGGACTTCCATAGCTCCTTTTGCAGCAACCTCCAACAATTTATCATCACCAAGCTGAATCTTGGACTTGAAACTCTCATCCTTTGTTGAAAACAAGTTCTCATTCCCTGTCATATGGTTAGAGCATCCAGAATCTAGATACCAAACTTCTTTACTACTAGTTTCACCTTTTGAGTAAGATAAAAATAAATGATCTGGAGGATTTTCATCACTTTCTTTAGCATAATTAACACTTTTACCTTCTTTTAATCTGCATTCCCTTTCATAGTGGCCATACTTATTACAATGGTAACATTGAACATTTCTCTTGTCAAAAGAGCCTCTACCTCGCCCTCTGGAACCACCTCTTCCACCATCTCTTCCTCTTGAACCACCTCTACCTCTATTTCCTTTTGCATAATTCTAATTTTTGCCTCTACCTTGACCTTCATTGTTTTTGGTGCTGCTGCTGGCATCTTCTTTCTTTGCTATTTGTAATTTGGATGAAAAGGATTTCGCATCACTTTCTCCAAATGAATCTTTCAATCTCTCTTCATGTGACATAAGACATCCAACCAAGTGATCAAACTGAAATGTTGTCAAATCTTTGCTTTCTTCTATGATAATGGCAACATGGTTCCACTTTGGGGTGAGAGTTCGCAATATCTTTTTTATTAGAACCTCACTGTTCACAATTTCTCCAAGTGTAGCCATCTTATTGACCACATCTTTAACTCTCACACAATAATCACTTACTTTCTTAGATTCTTGCATTTTCAAATTTTCAAAATCTCTTTTTAAAGTTTGCAACTTAACTACTTTTACCTTATCACTTCCTTGGTAAGTTTCTTTTAAAATCTTCCAGGAATCTTCTGCTGTCTTTGCACCCGCAATCCTTGGAAATAAGCTCTTTTCAAGAGCCATTTGAATGTGAAACAAAGCTTGAGAATTCTTCTTCTTGGCTTCCTTTTTCACTATTCTGTCATTGGCTGTGAGGGCATTCTAATCAGCTGGCTCCTGGTAACCTGATTTAACAATCTCCCACAAATCCTTTCCTATCATAAAATTCATCATTTTTATGCACTAACAATCATACTCATTTCGATCAAATTTTGGAATGGGCAAGAAGTTAGAATTCGACATGTTAAACCTTTGGTGAAATTCTAACCACAAAATCTTTAACCCAAAAGAAAAAACCTGCTCTGATACCAAATGTAGAATCTAAAAAGACCCCTATTTAAAAAACCAGCTGATAAAGCCATACAGAAAAGTAAAGAAAACATAATAGAAAATAATATTTTATCAGACACACAAACTGATTTTATTTATCAGAAAACAGGGCAGAACTGAGCCACTGTAATGCACATAATTTATGTATATATTTTTTAGGCTACAACAAGTTGTCTTCTTTATTCATACTTAAATAAAATATAGTGATTCCAATACCTCGAATGCTGCTACAAAACATGAAATTACTACCAAAAATAGAGCATGCAAAGCATGCATTATTCAAAGAAAAAATAGAGACTCAAAATAGACTAAACATAAAAAAAAAGGCCATTGCATGTAACATGAATTATTCCAACTAGCAAAGACTGACACAAGACTAAGAATAGAAGAAACATATGGAGCAACACAACATCAATTGTCAACAATATCTTGGAATGCTTAGAGATATTATATGATAAGTGAATACATTGAATGTCTTTAAGTAGAATAATATAATAATGAATTAAAAAAAAATGGTGTATAGTTGGTCCCTCAAGAAGAAATAACTATTGGGAGTTACCCAAAAATTAAAGTCTAAATTCTAAATTTTAAAGGGGGCATTCAATAGTGAGACCTTGTGACTTTGGAAATGACCCCTGATATTATAAGGGGCCAAATTAGCATGGGTATGACTTACATTAAAGTATGTGCATGTATAGGTATAATAAATGTATGGATAGGGAGAATATATTGGGATGAATAAATATTCATTGTAGTAAGAGATAGGTGTATAACAATGTATGTAATAAATATGTAAGTGGTATTAGGTAATGTATCAAAATTTGCACAAAATTTTGACCTATGTCAATATGTTAGTGTATTGATAAACTCTCATCAAAATAATTACAAGAATAAATGTACATTATCATGAATATGCAAATTTTATTATGTTACAATATTTGTGCAAAATAATATTTTTGGAGATGACATGAGCTACTATTTTATAATTTGAAAGTATAATATTATAGTAATTAACTTTTATCATTTTAGTTAACTAATAAAAACAAACCATTCAATTTTTTTTGTGGAAAATAAGATTATAAATGAAAGATTTAAATATTCATTTTTTATATATTCACTTTCCTAACTTCCATGTTTGAATCCTCTTTTATTGAATAATATTTTTATCATTGTATAAATTGCATTGTAATTACTTCAATAAGATGCATTTTTCTTGTTACGATAAAAATATTTTGTTAATTTTTTGAAGAAATTAACTATTGTTCAAAGTCTATACTTATGGAATTTGTTACAAAAAATTGTACTCCCAACATAAGATGTATGTAGTTGTTTTTAAATAATATAATTGTAACATTAATTTCCCTATACAAGGAATATTATGTGTAACTTTAAATATGATTGAACCTTCTAAATGATAAATGTCTAGTGATAAGTGCATTAAAATTTAAAGTTAATCCAATTCTTGATCTTAGAGATTAATATGTATCCATTTAAATGAATTTATTTAATATTTTTTAAAAAAAGTAGTTAAAATTTATTGAAAAAGATAAACAATACAAAGCAAAAGGATACAAGACCATAAAACCACCAACCAATAAACACAAATAGTTCCCAAGGGAACCCAACCAAAGAACCTGTTACATACACTTGTCCTCCATGCTTAACTTATCAAGGGCCAAAGAATACTCTAAGGAAAGAAGTCCCCGATCATCAATATCCCACCTCTCCAAATGCTCAGAGGCCCACTTTTCCAAAATATTAGCCACCATATTCCATTCCCTAAGAAAATGATAAAAGGAAACAAATTCCAATGAACTACACAAGTTCACAATCTATTTGACCACAATAGCCAACTGTCAATTAACACCATCAAGTATTTACTCATTTAGCATTTCAAGCACAATCTATGAATCCATTTCATAAATAATCCTTTTCCATCCCAAGGAACGTCATTGTTCAAGAACATGAAGAACCACAAGAGCCTCCATGAGATTATTAGAATGATGACTCTTATAAATCGAGAAGAAAAAACCACACCTCCATTACTATCTTTTTCAATACCACAAATCCCTACATGTTCATGATTCCCCCCTAGAAGAACCATGAGTATTAATCTTTATAATTCCTTAAGGAGGATGCCAAAAACCTTCTTGATGAATCTTCATTTTGACCTTGTGAGGACCTTTACCTGCAGAGTACCCATAACCTCTTTCCACCAAGTTTAAATTCCTAACAAACACAAAATTATTGGGACCCATAGCAATCAAAAGTTCACACTTAGCTAATAGTCTCTTGGTCCCTATTAATGATTTTCCCCCATAAATCAGCCCCCATCAACTTCACATCTTGAAAAATCCTTTGATTTCTTTCTAACCAAAGGTGCCAAATAATAAAAGTAGGCCCAATATTGCAGGCAATCTAAAGAAAAGATGTCTTTGTTGGAGGTCTCCCTAAAATTTCCCAAAACTCAATCAAATAAGATGCATGAACACAAGCATGTTCCTAGAATCCCCACTAGAGATGCCAAATCTCCTCAAAGAAAGGAAATTGAAAGAAGAAGTGTGAAGTGCATTCCTCACTATTATTACCAGAGCACAAATAGGACCATGTAAATCTCTCTTTTGAAAATTCTCCAGAGTAAGACACCTATTTTAAAAAACCATCCATACAAAGAAATTATACTTGAGCCAAGAAAACTTATTCCAAACTTGCTTCCACCAATGAACACCAACCTTCCCATACAACTATCTATCCATCTCCATATATCCCGAGGCAACAAAAAATTTACCTTTTGGATCCGGAGCCCAAGCCAAAATATCCTTCCCCTTTAAATAACTACACATTCTACGAGTCAAAATCTAAGCAAGATCTTGTCTCACCTCCTCAATACCTTGATACAAGCACCCACACTAAATTTTTTTTTGACATTTTAATTTGTTTCATTTTGATATTGATTGTGATTACATAACGTTGTGTCGTGCAACATATATACCTTGATACAAGCACCCATACTAAAAAAATTATTTGACTTTTTAATTTTTTCATTTTGATATTGACTATGGTTAAATAATGTTGTGTATAGTTCACATTTTTATTTGTTTATTTAAAAGTACAATAGTTTCTCTAGCTTGACATATTCCAATAGGTTTTATTTGGATTTATTTTATTATTTATGTCTATTTATGAGAATTAACTACAATTTTTCAATTTTCATGTTTCATACTTCTTCACAATGAATGATTAAACAATTTTATTTTTCTTTAAGTAGTACTTAATTTTTTTTGCGTTCAAATAATGCTTTGGGTGCACATGCGATATGTCCCATTTCTTATGTCGATTAATGGATTTGCATCGATCCATAAAAGCTGGCCAATATCTTCCTTCCCGTCTTATGTGATTTATTCGATATTACATTATTGATGTGGCTGATTGATTATTAATGGCAGTTGATTATTCAAATTTAGAATTATGAGGGAGTCCCACATATATCACGTATGTAAGTTGTCTGTGGGCCAAAAGCAGTTACTTTGGTATTAGAAGTGGACTATAAAGAATAATAGTAATAATAATAACACAGCTACATGCGGTTTTTTCTCCACTTGTCTATTCACATGTCCAGTCTGTCTTTCAATTTCTGACATTGAAGATCCACTACATACGTGTAAGATATTCATTGCATCACACACTCCGTTTACATAAAAATCATGTATTCTGGATTTTAGCCAGTCTCTGCCTAGCGAATTAGCAACACATTCCTTCGAAACTAAAGATGAATCAGATTTGAAATCGCATCACTTCCTCCATTCTAGAGAAAACAAGAAAATGTGGCCACTTCAGCGCTACGCTGTGAGATCGACAATCAAGTTTTAACTGAACTTCAGAATGTTTAACCATTCCTTTTTGGCTCTTCCAGCTACACACGAGCTAGACATCGATACAAGCTTGCTTATAGCTATCTCTTTTACATTTCAGGATTTACTCCATCTACAAATCCTAGAGTTACAAATTGTCCATATGATCAATAGGATCGAATTGCGTAGAGTTGCATAGTTTTGTCGAGAACAAACAAACACCATCAGAGAAGGATTTTGTTGGATAAAAAGGTACTTGCAGAAGGTCTACATACAGAGTTTCAAGTAACACTATGGTCATATAGTCTCATTCAGTCGTCAGACTCTATCACCATGAATAGGTCTATAAATTTGTTACTTCTTTTACATGTGGTATTCATTCCTATGCCATATTTACATCTTATCTATGACCCATACGATAGCAAGTCTTCTATCCCATTCATTATAAAAATAATTCTCAGAAACCTATAACATCTCTAATGGAGTTGTAATACCTTTTTTTCCTAATGGATTTAGGCTCTTTAGGAAACTTGTGTCATGCATTGTCAATCATAATCCATTTGCCCTAAATTATCTAAAGGTGTAGACTACATACTTATTCTAGATAGTTTAATGTGTGTAGATACCACAAATACACATTTTATTCTTCTAAATCATCTCATCAAGAAATAAATCTCATTTCTTTAATTAATTTAAAAAATGGATCCCTCCATCATCAATAATTAAATAAATATATTCAATCTTACTTCCAATTTCAATTGATTCAACTAATTAATCCCCATATCATCAAAATTGAATAAACTTTATCTATTTGATTATTTAAGTTTATTTGTAATTTTAATTAATCTATCTAATTAATCCTCATCCTTGATCAATTAAGTAAATCTTATTTATTTAATTAATTGAACTGAGTTATCTTTCCATCAATAATTAAATAAGTTTTTTTTAGTTAATTATTTAAGAAAAAAATTGTCATTATTTAATTAAATAAATCTTATTGCTTAATTAAACTGGTGTAAGCTTTCTTTTGATCAATTAATTAAATCAACCTTAATTATTTATTTAATTAAGATCAAATATTTCTCTAAGCTCTCAAAAATTTTAATTAATTAAATTACTTTAACATCTTCTAATTTCTACCATCCATTATCCCACAAACATATACACCTTTTGTCATCACACATGTGTGAAACCTTCCACTTGTCATTATCACCCAGATCTCCACATTCTTAGATATGTTTAAGAGCTTCCACTTCTCATTATCAAAGCAACCCCTACATTTGTAGACATAAGTGAGATCTTTCACTTGCATTAACACACACATCCCCACATTCTCTCACATGTGTGAGATATCCCACTTCTCATTTCTACACATTCTTATATTCTCTTACATGTGAGAGTCATCCACTTGTCATTCTCATCCTCACAGTTTTTTCTATATATGCAAGTGGGCACCATCCATCCTAGATCATAAATGGATCTTCAACCTCTATTTTTGCAACGATCAATTTAATCTCCACCCTTGACCATGTAATAAAAATCTTACCCTCCATCTTCACAATTGGAGGTTTATTTAACAAGCCTCTCCTTAGGGATAATCATATTCCAAATAATTTATCCTACATACATCTTAGCCATTTGAGGATATTCTAAGAGCAATCAATCTACACCATCTATCTAAAAACCTTGAAGCAATCTCATACAACAATGATAGGTATAATAATTGCTAATTTTTTTACATTGTTTATATTTTCTCTTTCCATTATTCCCTAATAAGCGATGCAAGCTTCTTTTTCATTGAGTGATTCTTTTGAATGTATTTTTCCATTTTTCCAAATTTTACCATTGTTTTTCTTGTACACCTAATTGGACACTTATCTCTAAACTATGTTTCATTTTGAGTGGTTGGGGTATCTATTTTGTAATTTTTTCATGTTTTTAGGTGTAATTACAACTTCAAAATCTACACTGTATGTTTGAGTGTTTATGCTTAGTCTTCAACATCTCTATCAAATGTCTTAATATCTTTGTATAAATATATGTACTTGTGGATGTGAAAATCTGCATATGGTTAGTATTTTAAAACCAAAATAATCCTCAACATCCCTATGAGATAATGAAACATGTTAGATATGCTATGTAAGATATTAAAACAACAAGAAAAACCAAATAAGCATACAAACAACATGAATCAAATTCATCTCATAGTGGATTGGTGTCACATGTGCTAGTGACCCTTTCCCAATCCTTGATTGATAAGCTAGTGATGAAATTGCTATGGATATGGAGATGATAAATGGAAAAGATAAGTTCTCAAAGAGAATGACCTTGCATCAAGTTGTGTAGATGATGG
>VDFB02013700.1:0-19637 GCA_007258455.2 Sequoia sempervirens | reverse complement strand
TATATGCTGCGCCTACCTTGCCCTCAATATTGCTCTTTTTGGTATTTGTTCATGTGTCTTCACTATTGCAATTAATTGTTATGCCACATAGGGTTCCAAGAGATTGTAGTGGTGAATTCTTTCCTTAGTTTAGATAAATCTGTTTGAACATCTTTATCATTGAGATCAATTGTTATGCCACATAGGGTTTCAAAAGATTGAGGTGATAAATCTGTTTTGTGTCTATTTACCATTGTGATCAATCGTTATGCCACATAGGGTTTCGAGAAATTACAGTGATAAACCTGTTTCGTGAATCTTTATCAATATAATCAAAGGTTATGCCACATAGGGTTTCGTGAGATTGTAATGATAAAGGCTGTTTTGTGAAGACTTTGCTATTTCAATCAAGTGTTATGCCACACAGGGTTCCATAAGATTGTCTTGGTAAATTCTTAAATCTATTTTGTGCCCAATAAGCTGGTTTAAATTGAGATGATAGTTGTGCCACCTTGCCCTCAAGTAGAGAATTTAAACCCGTTTATCGTCAGTTGGTCAAACCTTGCTCCGTTTCCTCTCGCTCTGTTTTCCTGAGGAGATTGGATAGATTAAATTTAAGTTGTAGTTAGTAGATCTGCAAAACTAGAGAAAACTCAGCTGCAATGTATAGGTTCTTTCAAGAAAGCCTTGTGCCTCTACAGCTGAAACAAAAAGACAGGACATAGTTCAGCTTATTTTCCTTTGCAAGTATTTTTGTCAAAGCACAACGAGGGAGCTTCCCCTCCATAATTTGAAGAGCACTCATTGTGTAGTGTACATAGGCTGTTCATAACAACTTCTACCCAGAGGTGTTAGTTGTTACTTAACATAGTTTTTTGTCTATCTCTACTTTAGTCAAGATGGTGAATGGGCTGAAGATTGAGGATAGACTCGAAGGAGCATCCAACTTTACATCATGGAGATTCAGGATCATGCTTACCTTGCAAGAGAATGACTTGGGTGAGTTTGTGGAGTCCAATGTTCCTGAACCTAAGGAGGAAGAAGAGAAGTTGCAGTGGAAGAAGAAAGATATCAAGGCAATGAAAATGTTGGTTGATTCTGTTATGGACCATATCGTTCCTATTGTCTCTAAGTTGAAGATGACAAGAGACATGTTTAAAACATTGGAAGAAATGTACGAAATCAACAATACCAGCCGAGCACTTGCACTGAAGCAACGACTACACCATGTGAAGATGGCGAAAGGAGAATCAGTGATTGCCTACTTCATGAGGATTTCGGATTTGAGAGATCAACTCTCGACAATTGGCCATGTGGTTGATGACAAAGACTTGACCATGCTTGCTCTCAATGGTCTTCCTTAGTCTTGGGAATCCTACATTCAAGGAATCAGTGCAAGATCAAAAATGCCTAAGTTTGATTGTCTAAGGGTAGACTGCATTCAAGAAGAATCAAGGTTGGTGGCTAGAGGCGTTGGTCAAAGTTCAAACAATGAAGATATTCATGTTCTCGCCTCCCAAGCTTCGAAGAAGAAAGGAAAAGATGGAAAGAAAAGATTCTTTAAGAGGAATCAAGATAAGGGAAATGATGGTGCACCCACTTTCAAGAAGAAGAGAGACATGTCCAAGATCCAATGCTTTAGGTGTGATAAGTTTGGCCACTTTGCTAAGCATTGTCCATCTAGACCTAAGCAACAAGCCACCGTTGCAGATGTTGATGATGCTTCTCTGTAGAAGGATTCATGTGAATATTTGTTTTATTTGGCATTATCAAGCAATGTACCTGCAGACACCAACACTTGGTTGATCGACAGTGGTGCTTCTCGACACATCACTAGATTTAAGGAGCACTTATCAAGCTTGGTGGAGAGAGATTCTTCCGAACAAGTCATTATCGGAGATGATGCTAGCTACTCCGTGAAAGGGATTGGGACCTCTACTCTTCATTTGGATTCTGGCATCACGCTTTAGTTGAGCGATGTTCTTTATGTTCCAGGAATCAAGCACAATCTCATCTCAATTTCAGCTCTAGAAGATAAAGGCTATCAAGTTGCCTTCTCCAAAGGAAAAGTACTTGTGTGGATGGAGAATTCCAGTTTTAAGGATGCTCAAGTAATTGGTGTTAGACATGAAAGCCTCTATAGGCTATGTATGCATCCACTTTAGGCTTTAGTTCATGATTCTTCAAGCTTATGTGATCTTTGCCATAGAAGATTGGCTCACCTGCACTTCCGAGCCTTACCTATCATGGAGAAGATGGTCATGGAACTTCCTAAGTTCAATCAGGAGCATGCAGGAACTTGCAAAGGATATGCTATGGGTAAGAATTCAAAAGCTCCATTCCATAGTAGAGAAAGTAGATCTAAGTGTATTTTAGACCTTATTCATTCTGATTTATGTGGACCTATGTTTGTTCCTTCTTCGAGTGGTTTCTTGTATTATGTTCTTTTTATTGATGTAATCACTCTAGAAAGACTTGATTTATTTTTTGAAACCAGTCCTGCAAGTGAAAGAATCAAAGGAGTTCAAAGCTCTCTTAGAGAATCTTTCCAGTAAAAGAATCAAGATCCTACGATCTAATAATGGAGGTGAATACACCTCTGGTAGCTTTCAAAATTTCTGTGTTGATGTTGGGATTAAGAGGGGGTTTTGTGTCCCCTATAATCCTCAACAGAATGGTGTTGCAGAAAGGAAGAACAGGACGATCATGGAAGCAGCAAAAGCCATGATCCATGACCAGGATCTACAAACCTTCTTATGGGCAGAAGCTTCTAGGACTGCAGTGATATGTTCTAATAGAAGTCCTCACAAGGTCTTGAGATCTGAAGAAGCCTTTACAGAAAGAAGCCGATGTAACAACCCGACCCTTCGGTAAAATTAAAATTTTCATAATTTACATCCTACAAGTATGTAAATGTGTTAATCATGTCATTGCAATAGAATCTTTCTTTTTCTTTATTGACAAAACATGAACAAGTTGCCATATTAATATACAACAAAGATTCCATTTCAATATAATAACTTCATAAGTACATGAAACAAGAATACGTACCTTAACTAACATAGCTCCAATGAGCTTTAGAACAAATAGTAGTAAGAAGGTCCAGGAGTCCGTCCTTTCAAATCTTGGAACATCGGCCGCTTGCTGAGGAGGAGAAACATCACTCGGGCGCTTTTCCGCCAACCACGGACTTATAATGCGGTCCCCCGCACACCTATCGTTAGATAGATGGCCCTCCCTTCGAAGAAGAGATTGGTAGGGTATCCTTTAACGATTACCAACTGAGCATAGTGTTGTGATCCTACAAAGCTAGATTCCGTGCAATCGGCAATTCTCGAACTAGGATGTATTTCGGGATCACGGTGAACTGACAGTGTAGTACTACAACTAAATGGTTCCTTACACTACTTTGGCCAAAGTATTATCATTCAGTACTTCGAATGAAAGTCATTTATCATATGCACTACTCAGGGCCGATTTGCATTAAGGCATTCTTACACTACGCGTAGGTTGGTCTATCGGGGTAGTACGTACCCTAGACGTCCTACTTCAAGTTAACTACTAGAAAGGAGAACAAATTAACAAGTACTCACAACTATCTCCCTTATGCGGGACTTTCTCATCCTAGGAGCTTTTAATAACTTGACTAAGTTAATCTTCAACTAGTTGTGATCGGTAACCTATTAAATACCCTCATTTCATTCCTTAGTATTTAAATAGCTATATGCAAACATACACTCCTTATATGGAGTCAATACAAATAATTGAAATTTTCTCTTCAATAGATCAGTAAATACGTCTACTGATTAATATAATTTACTCTTCAATGGAACAATAAATCTGTTTACTAATTAATGCAAGAGTTATTAGTATAGAACATGAGTTAGCCTTCCTATTTCACAAATTTTCCACTTGTTTAATGGTTCAACAACATTTCTATAATTAGGGCAATCCTCTAGAAATCCTTTCCAAGTATACCACAAAGAACGACCTTCCTTTCCTATTATGTTTCAATGAAAGTGGACTTTATTTGTAAACTCTTCTAGACCAAAGAAGAATAGCAACTTCATGAAAAAGGTAAAAGAGTTAACATGCCTGACAAGAGCTTTCCACAGGTGTTGATCTAGTGAGAATTTGCTACACCTATAGCCTCCAGCCAAAGGACTTCTTAGCAGATTAAAAGCTCACTCTACGAAGGATGAACACTCTGAATTTGCTCACAGAATTGCTAAATGCTCTCAAAAACTCACTTAGCAGAATAATTCTCACTCTCAGCAAATTAACACTCAGAAATACTTGACATGAGACTAAACCCGAATTTCAGAATTGTGTGTTATAGAATGAACAGGGACGGCTCAAAATACTAAACTCAGAATTGCTCAAGTGATGTGTTTCATGAAAGGAAGGCGTGTATATTTATATACCCGAATTGCAACCGTTTTCCCTTTAAGAAGGCATGCAGATTGACACCAAGTGCCCAGAATTTCTCAAAAAGACACTTGGCGAGTTCATAAACCCTAAGTCATCTCTTCAAATAGTGATTCGACTTCTTATTTTGCCAGCAAACTAAGAATTCTTCAACTCTCACATGGCGGATTGACAGCTCAAGGTGTCTTCAGATTTTTAGGTTAATTCCAAGCAAATAGTTTGAAAAATTCGTTCCAGATGAGAGTTCAAGATTTATGATGTTTCCTCGTCGCTATTTTCGTGGCCAAAGATCAATATACGCGTTATTTTGCAGACCAAGTTGCGGCCCAGGCGCAAACCAGACCCGCGCGACTTTCTCACGCGTTTTATTCGCCATTTCATTTTTACGGGTGAGTTAAAAAAAACGTATTTCCTCTTTTCATAGTTTTTAAAAGAATTATTTGATCTTGGCGAATTAACAAGGATATTTGATTTTGATTTTCAAAAGAAATACCCATTTTAAAGAAAAAATGTCATATTCCTAAATTCGCGATTTAGTCTCATTTCTATATTGAATAAAATGTTGATAAAAATTCCATTTGTTTTAAATTTGAAGTCATAACATTTGATCTTCGACTTTTGAATGAAACATCCATTTTTGAGAAAAAAAAACATCTCATGTCACAAAATCGTGATATGGTTTCATTTCTCTAAATGCATATTTATTAAAATGCTTAATTAAACTTTATTTGATTTTCCATTAAATTTTAATAAATATATATATATATATATATTTCTTATTATATTAAAATATTTATATAATATAGTTTTAATTTACATTATATTTTTATGTATAATTATTTAAATTAATAATTTAAATAATCCCGTATACATATTTATATTTTGTAAATACTATATTATATATGTACTTTATTATAATATTAAATATATAAATATGTTTACCTTTACACCTATACATGTATATACATTTAAGTACGTATTCTGCGAGCCAGTCTGCATACTTTCACTATACGTATTCATGTATATGTAAATATATGTGTATATGTAATTTCTGAGGTAATATTATTATAATATACTCATACAACTGGTTAGTTGTGAGGACGTATACTTATATATCTTCTTTACGTATAAGTATTCATAAATACACTTTTACCGACACACACGTATGGCATATCCATCTGCTCTAATACGTTGTATCGATATGAATGCACTTATGGATACCAGTACATATCATATTCATATGTATATATACATATACACGTACCCATTTCTAACAAGAAACATTACTCCATATAAGGTTATACTGACAAGCATCACTTATTTACACATTTAGAAGAAGTTACGACTCCTAATGATACTTAAACAAGCCTACAGATGACTTACCCTTAATCACAACAATGACTTAGCTTACTCAGTCTATAGTTTGTGTGTGTATGTCCATTTGGTACTCATTACTGTTTACCCGACCAAGATCCTCCCCGAGTGATATCTCTCCTCTGCCTGGAGGTACAAACCTGCTTCCTGCATACCATGTCACGACATCGGCAGTCATATGCTCATAACAAAGCAGAATACATGAAACATTTCAAAAGTTAGATTATTCATAAATCAATAACCTCTATTCTCCTTTATGCAGTATTTCACCAAGAATAACATAAAATGAAACAACATTCATATTGAAAACGAGGTACATGCATCATTAATTTACCTTCAGAATTCACATTTACTCTATCTAGTAATGGTAAATTGTAACGTCACAATTTGGGATGTAACACGGAGGTTAGTCATTTAAGGATCTTTGGATGTCCTATCTATGTTCATGTTCCAAAGGAAAAGAGAACAAAGTTGGAGCCTTTTGGCAAGAAGGGAATATTTGTGGGCTACAGTGAGACATCAGAAGCCTACAGGATATACATTCCAGGGCAGAAGTTGATTGAGATCAGTAGGGATGCAACATTCGAGGAAGATGTTGCATTCAGAAGATCCAAGGGAACTCATGTGGAGATTGGCAATGATGAGTCTCCTCTCCTCAGGATATGGAAGTTGACCATACTCCTGAGATTCAAAGGGAGACTTCAGAACCGAAGGAAGACATTGATCTTGTTGAACCCTTGGAACCTACTGATGGACCTACCGACATTGTAATTGGGAGAAAAAGACCTCTTTGGGCCAGGCAAACTATGCAAGAGGCTGAAAGGTTTGCAACTCCTAGAGGTACATTAAGAGAAAGTAAAAGGCCTCATAAGTTCTCCCAACTATGTCTTGATGAGTTAGGATTATTGAGTCCGAGCTCTCTAGTGTGAGGAAGCCCATCACCGTGTCCGAGACGCTATGTCAGAGGAGTACCAATCAATTCTCAAGAATGATGTTTTGAACATTGTTCCTAGACCTGAAGGAAAATATGTGGTATCTTTGAAATGGCTCTTCAAGATCAAGCATGCAACTGATGGGAGCATAGAGAAGCACAAGGCAAGATTTGTGGCTCGAGGGTTCTCATAGAAAGACAGAGTTGATTATGAAGAAAATTTTTCTCCTGTTGCTCACTATACTTCTGTGAGGACTATCATTGCCATTGTTGCTTCTAGAGGATGTAAGATTCATCAAATGGATGTGAAGACAACTTTTCTTAATGGTGTGATAGAGGAATAAGTTTATATCGAGCAACCTAATGGGTTTGAGGTACATGGGAAGGAGTCTCATGTTTGCAAGCTAAAGAAGGCCTTGTATGGTCTTAAGTAGGTTCCTTTGTTGTACCCAAAATAAAAATTTTGTTTCCACCAAGGTATTTTCTTAGTTTAATTGGAGTCTTAACTCTGCTAAAATCGATGCTCTAAGGTCGCTTTTGGGGTTTTTCAAATATGGAGTTGGTGTCGTCATGTCAGCTCCATCAAGAGATTTAAGAAAATGAAAATCCGAATGCAACTACCAAAATTTTCTATCTTCCTATAGCGAGCATTCTCAAAATGGGCTTCTATCTTTTAGCTCCAGATCCTCGCTTAGGGTTTGTCACTCCGCCAGACATTCGTCCGCATCACGTCACCAGTTGAGCTATCAAGCTCACAAACTTAACCTCAAGCTGAAAGCAAGTTGTGGTGGATACAGTGCAAAACAAGGCGAAAGCGAGAATTGGCTAACACTGGTGAAAAAGCGCAGCTTTTGGAAATGGCGCCCATCTTTTTGAGGTGCCAAATGAAGGTTTTTGGCTAAATGCCATCCAAGATGTTTGTCTCACTTTTGTTCGAACTTCGCGACGCATCCGTCAGTGGGTGAATCTGAGTTGCTGAAGTGCTTGAACCTGAGGTCAAACGTAGGGTCAAATCTTTACCAAAGTATCAAAGTTGGTGCGCCAAAAGACATTGATTTCTCCTTTGGAGAAAGGCTGCTTTCGTGCCCTTTAATGCTTTCTTTTGATGGTTTCGTAGATATTCTGTGTCCGAAATACCTTTCCACACCGCCTCACACAACAGAGGATGACTCACAGCCTTTTGCGCCGAAAGTTTTCTTTATGATTTTTTAGTCGCTCTTAAAATGGCTAAGTCCGAATGAAAGAGCGCTTTCTCGAAGGCTTTGTTTTTCACCCCTCGATGATGTTTTCTCGGGGAAATGTGCCTTTGGTACCGGCCGGCCCGGAATGAAGTTATTCAAGCAGTTGAATCAGATCCAAATTCCGAAGTTGATAAATCGGTTATGATGATTTATTATTTTTTCCTTCGCTCGGTATACGTAGGTTGAAATTGACTAAACCGAGAAAAAGCGCAGTTTTGAAAAGTGCTGGCGCGCTTGGATTTTGGAGCCTTCGGGGATGTTGGGTTTTAAGGTTCCAGTCTCAAGATCTTTGATCGCTTTACTTTAACCGAGTTCCGATCAGCTTTGACTAAACGCTCGGTTGTCATCTTCGGGCCAGATATTGGCATGTTGAGTAATCTTTCAGTTCGCATGTCGAGTTAACTAGTTTGCATGTTCAGTTAACTATCTTGCATGTTGAGTTAACTTCATTGCATGTCCACTTAACTAAAGATTATCAGTAAATGTCAACTGAAGTTCACATGCATGGCGAATTTGGTTGCAATTGTGAAGTTTTTAGTGAAGATGACGCTTCATTGAGTGTCAACTGAAGTTCTAGAAGGGACGGCATGAATGGTGAAGCATTAATTTGTGAAGTATGGTGCATGAAGTTGTTAACTTCAGTTCTCAAAAGGGTCGCCATGTTTAGATATTTTTGATGAAGCATTAATTAGTGAAGCTACGCCCTTTACAAGGAATGACAACTGAAGTTCCAAAAGGGTTGTTATTTTTAGAATTAAATTGAAGCATAAGTGTGAAGTTGGTGCACTTCTTGAAGGCCAACTGAAGATTGAAAAGGGTCGCTATTTTTAGAATGTTTATTGCATGAATATGGCGAGTTTCTTATGGCTAACTTTAGTTATCAAAAGGGACGCCTTAGTTTAAATTTGTGAATCTAAAGCAAGTGTGAAGGATGGCGAACTTAATATGAAGTGCTAACTGAAGTCAAAGTCACATGAAATTGTTAACTGAAGACTTGAAAGGCAAACCCTAATGCATGGCGCTTTAATTAGCATATTTGAGTTTCAGTTAACTGGAATGAGGTCCAATCAGAAGCCAAGCGCACTTTTCATGGATTCCTTGCCTAGTGCGAATTTCAATGATGAAAATATATATATTTCAGCAATGGCGTCCATTATTTCATCATCTTTAGCTTTGAAGTTCTTATTCTTCTTGAGCGACCAGCAAGCTGAAGGTGTTACAGGTGTCCGAATTCAGCGTTCTTCATAGCAACGAGTTCAGATTGTTCAGAGGAAGGTGATTCTAGACTTTATTTTCTCTTTGCATGCAGGTTTCATCAAGTTCCAGGGAAGAAGTTGGCTGATTTTTCAGAAGCAGACAAGCAAAACTTTCTATCTTCTGTCTTATTTCTTCTATTTCTCACCTTAGGTACTTTCTTCGCATGTCAAAGAAATTCAACACATATTCAGAATCTGATCATCTGGGTTCGCATATTTCAACATTAGCAGCAAAACCCACGTCTTAGATTTTTTCGATAAAATTGCCCCGTAGCCTTCATTCTGAAGCTCTGTGCTTTTTTCCGAAAATCTCTTTGCATGTGGGCTTGAAACACGTTTTTTCGAGGATTCAGCTATCTGGGTTTGTTCAGAATTCCGTTGTGCACAAAACCCATGTTCCAGAAAAACTTCGAAAATTTCTTTCGTCAGAGGCTATTTTTAGCCTTGTCCAGAGGTTTTCAGAAAGTTCTTCAAGTATATTCGACTTTACAGTCAAAAGTCGCCATTTTCAAAATGCAGTTCAATCTCATTGATTACAAGGTCAAATCGGCTCTTACACATAATTTCATCAAAACGTCAGATACGAACCTGAATCATGTTTATCCAGTGGTGAATCTGAGTAGTTTGGAGAATGTTAGCAGCAATTCGTTGAGGAATCTTGAGCATTCTGGGTTGCTGGCAGCGGCATCTATTCCTGTTACTATTTTCGATCTTGAGTTCGTACTTGCTTGCATTAAGCATTATGACTCGTCTTCACGACAAATCAGATCAGTTGACGGGAGAGTTGTTTGCAGTCTCAAACCGAAGGACATAGAAAAATGTTTTGCTATTCCTCCTCGTTCAGATAACTTTACTGTGGTTCTGGGGGCGTGTGAGAAGATATGGGATGCTGATCATCAACGTTCGCAGAGGAAGGTAGCTCAAAAATGGCTGACAGTTCAGAAAACTAACATGCCTAAGAAGGTTGGTCGTGGCGAATTCAAAGAGGAAGTTGCTGTTTTGATAACTTTATTCAACCGAGTTATTGGTCAATCAGACGCTAGCACCTTCCGTTCTTGGATGTTTTACCTGATTACCAGAATTCTTGATGACACAGAGCATTTTGACTGGGCTATGTTGATTAGTGATTGCTTACATCAGCAAATTACTAACTTTCTCAAGTATCATGAGTTTCATATGATATCTTACTTGGTTTACTTGGTTGCATTTCAAGGTAGCTTCAGGCATCTGAAAACTAATGGCACTCTCGGTGTTCAACGTGTTCATGAATATTATCCTCAATTGGAGTTTTCTCAATCCGAGCAAGACTTCCGAGCAGTGAATGATCACTTTTCTATGAGAACCGTTAGAGATCTTGATGATGAAATGCACATTCGTATTTCTGCCGAGGCTAAATCAGCAATGGAGACTTGGGTGGATTGGTTTATCCAGTTCCCTACTTTCACATACATCCGGGTTTATGGATATGTTGGAGAGCCCCTGATGTTACCAAGGTACCCTTCAGATAATCTCATTTTCATGGAGTTCCTCAGACAGATGCAGCATGTTCATTTCTTTCTTCGTAGTCGTCATAAGACTGCAGCTAATTTTCCATTCACATTGGGAATTTTCACATGCAATGCGGCAACAGATGCCAGGTTTATGTCTACTGAGATAGAAAGGTTCAAACTCAAGACTTATACTGAGAGGTGTTCCTATGATCCTCTCGGTCATTATGCAGATCGGTTAGAGCGAGGGATTGCACATAAGCCGCCACTTGAAGATTTCTGGGCTAATTGTGAAGATGAACTTGAGGTTCGTCGTCGTCACTATTGTAGACTCACTATCGGTCAGCTCTCTGATTACCTATCAGAAGATGTTGATGGTCTATCGGATGATGATGGAGAAGTTCTTCTTAATTCATATGTCAAGGATCAAGTTGCTCGGCAGCCACTTCGCTCACCTGATTGGTATGCTAAGGAGAATATTTCTATTGAAGAGGTTTCCAGATCAGTTATCAAGACTAGTAGGTTGTTCTTGGAGAGCAAACGGATGCGAAAGTCAGTTCCTGTAGCAGAGCCGCCAAAGGATTTCTCTTCGTTGCCTTCTACTTCTAGAGCAAGACCCAAAGTCAAAGCCATTATAATACCTCCTGAAGGGGTTAGACTTAGTGGAAACACGGGGAAAAGAGCTACTGGTAAGAGGAAGCAGAAACAGATTGAGAATGTTCCTGAGGTTCCAGTAGAGACAGTTATTCAGGCTGAGCCTCATGTTGAACCTCCTAGTCCGCCTCACATGCAACCTATTGACATAGATTCAGAGCCTGAGACACCAATTCAAGCAGGATCAAACCACCACAGGTTGATACATCAGGGACAGTCTCTCCTAGAATTGAAAATATTGTTCAGTCTTGTTGGCTCGAAAAGTCTTTGGGAAGACAGAGGCGTGAACCTTCGTACAACCTTGATTTATCTGAGTTCGGTGAACCTTATCAGAGAAGGTCGAACAAGAAGATTAAGAAACAGGTGCATATCGAGAAGACTCCAGAATCAGAGATTGTTATTGAAGTTGCCGTTCTTCCAGAGGGTAAAAGTTTAGATGATGTCGAAGTTGGTGACTTTACATTTACTAAGGCTAATCTTGGCAGGACCACTAGAGAGACAGATGTGACTCTTCTTAAGATTGTCACTAATAATCTTGAAGAGCGAATCACGAAGGATGGAGAGGATAAAGCCTTACTCAAGGCTAAAAATAGTCAACTTCGCCAGTATATTTCTGATCTTGTTCATGGAAATCCGAGTAGAGCATCTGTTCTTCCTCATAGTACACCTGCAGAACAACGAAGACTGGATCAGTTAGTCAGTCATGGCAGACTCTTGGACAACTGGATTGATAGTTTAGTTGCTGCTGGTCGGCGTCTTCTTGCAGATTTGTATCAGTTAAGGAGTGATGCACATAAACTCCGTCAGGGTGTTCAGTCACTTGAAATTGCGGTTGCAGAGAATTTGGCGAAAGATCGTGTTCTAGTATCTCAGTTGTCAGTTGCATACGATGCCTTGGAGATTGATGAGGATCAGGAGAAAGTCTTTACTTGGAGAGAGCAGCACCTTCTCAGAATGGAAATATGTGAGAAGGTCTCTACTAAGTTGTTTTCACTCAAGGATGATGTGGTTGGAGTACTTGCACTTGTTAGCGGTTTCGTTGTTCAGATTCAGTGTCATTATCTTCTGGAAGATGGCACATATGTTGAGTTGGACAAAGTTCAAGCAGAGTTCGAGAAGCTGATTCGTGACAGCCTTGAAGGTGAACCTATGGCGCCTAAATTAGAAAATATTTCAGTGATTGCAGCCAGTTTCAGAAGGGCGACTGAAGAATGTAAAGATGGCATGCATACGATTACGGAAAGTGGCAGAGGACTAAAGAGACAGACTGTTGTTTTAAGCAGCGTTAAAGTGCCAGATGACAGAGAGATCGATGAGTTCTTGGTTGAAGTGTTAGACCGAGTTGACATGGAGTGATCTGCCAGTTGGAACCTGCAGTTAATTTCAAGGGTTGAGTCCTGAACAGCAGTTAACTCGACTTTCAGTCTTGAGTTTACTTGCTGACTTAACACATGCTTATCTCGTCCTTGGAATTATCAACACAGGAGTTAGGGTTAGGGTTTCTAGTTAACTGAAGGTAGTGTCCAAAGCACTTTTCTAAATAAGGACGCAGCATGCTGCACATGGTCCATTTAGGTTATTTGTATCAGTTAACTGATGGTAGCTTTCCAGTTAACTGTATAGTTTACTTCATTAGGGTTTAATAATTAATCTTGCATGCATTTGCGAGACTGTAGTTCACACAAGGTGATTTTAGGGTTCCCTACACCTTGATGTATATAAATAAGAGCTTTTGCTCATTTGTAATTAACTTTTGCTTGAGAGAGAAATATATGCTGCGCCTACCTTGCCTTCAATATTGCTCTTTTGGTATTTGTTCATGCGTCTTTGCTATTACAATTAATTGTTATGCCACATAGGGTTTCATGCAATTGTGATAGTGGATTCTTTCCATAGTTTAGATAAATCTGTCTTGTGAATCTTTTGTCATTATTGATCAAGCGTTATGCCACATAGGGTTTCGTGAGATTGTGATGATAAATCTGTTTTGTGAAGTCTTTACTATTATGATCAAGTGCTATGCCACATAGGGTTCCATAAGGTTGTCATGGTAAATACTTCCCTTAGTTTAGATAAATCTGTTTTGTGAATCTTTTATCATTTTAATCGAGTGTTATGCCACATAGGGTTTCATAAGATTGTGATGATAAATCTGTTTTGCGAGTCTTTACTATTATAATCAAGTGTTATGCCACATAGGGGTTCATAAGATTATCATGGTAAATTCTTAAATCTGTTTTGTGCCCAATAAACTGTCTTCGATTGGAGATAATAGTTACCACCTTGCCTTCAAGTAGACAATCTAACACGCTTATCGTCTCATATCATAACCTTGCTCCGCTTTCCTCATGCTCGCTTTCTCAGGAACCGGATAGAATTTGGGTTATTAAGTTTAGTTGTAGTTAGTGAATCTCATGTTCAGAAAAATTCTACAACGTAGTTTTCGAGAAAGCCTTGTACCCTACGTACCAAAAACAAAAGACAGAATTAGTTTAGTTTATTTCCCTTTTGCGGTGCATTTTGTAAAGCACATCTAGGAGCTCCTCCTAATTTGAAGAGCACTACTGCGTGAGTGTACATAGGCTGTTCAGAGGCAACTCTTTACTCCGTGAGGTGCTAGTTGTTACGCCACCGCCACATAAGTAACAAGAACTGATCGTACACGTCAAGCTTTGGCTTCTAAGAATGATGCAGACTCAAATCTATACTTTAAGGTAATTGATGGTGAAACATTGATTTTGGTTTTGTATGTTGATGATTTGATTCTTACTGGAGAAGATCACCTTATTCTCAAATGTAAGGAGTTGGCTTCTGAGTTTGAGATGAAGGACCTTGGGCTCATGCATTACTTCCTTGGATTAGAAGTTTGGCAAAAGCCAGATGAGATGATTCTAAGCCAAGGGAAGTACACCATTGATATACTTAAGAGGTTTGGTATGATGGATTGCAAATCAATGTCAACACCTGCGGAGACCAACCTACATAAGTTGAAGGAGGTTGCCTAGTTCGTGACTTGGTGTGGATGCTACGATGTAATGCATACTGATTGTCCTGATGTATCTAGTTAACACTAGACCAGATATCTGTTATGCTATGAGTGCACTTAGTCAGTTCATGTGTGAACCGATACAGATACATCTTGTTGCAGCTAAACATATCCTGAGATACTTGAGTGGTACAGTTGGATATGGGTTGAGATATTCTTCATATGCTGACTTGGAACTACATGGTACAGGTTGATTCCTCGACAAGGTAGTGTCACAGATCGAAGAGCACCTTGATGTTGTCAGCTTGGGATTCGCCATGATTTCCTCGTGCAGCAGAAGCAAATTATCCAGAAGCATTGAGTACAACAGCGCAAAATATATTGCGCCTGTATGGCGTACCGGAAGTACAGGGTTTCAGAAGCTCCTTGGCAGATTGTTTGGACAACAATGGAGCCTACTATCATTCATTGTGATAACCAAAGTTGTGTGAAGATTTCTGTCAATCTTGTGTTTCATGACAGAACCAAGCATGTTGAGATCAAATACCACTATATCAGAGATATGGTATTGAGGAAGGCTATACTTGAGGTACATCGATCGATGAGCGCATTTATGATAGATTCTCACCAAGCTCTCCGCACAAATTTGTGTACTTTCTCGAGATAAGCTTGGTATGGTGGAGAATCCAGCCTTAACTGAGAAAGAGTCTCAACATCAGTGAGTCTGTTTAATGAGTTCTTCTCTGCGAGAGAAGTTCGAGGTGAAATCCCTTGATTAATGAGTTCTTCTCTATAAGAGAAGTTCAAGGTGAAATCCCTTGATTCCACCCTCTCGAGAGCCATGGTGGATGTCATGTGTGTGACTCCATGACAGCATCACGTGAGAGAGTCCGATGATTTTCTTGTACTTGTGTTTCACCCTGGAGAGCCATGGTGAAAGTCATGTTGAGGTGACAACATCACGCAAGTGATGAACACTTGTACATACCATACATGGTTGTAGCCATTATGGTTGATATCATGTTGAGGTGATATCTGATATCACGATGAGGTGATATCTCTCTTTTCCACATCTGGTTGTAGCCATTGTGGTAGACATCACGATGAGGTGATATGTCTTGTGCAGTTGGAAGAATCCTCCCTAGCTGAGAGGGAGTGTTGATGTTCAGGAGCAGCGTCGGTCTTATCCTTCCAGCAGATCTCCTTGCATTCGATTGGATAAATTAAATAATAGCCCGTGGCTATTTAATTTATATGGATATCAATTTAATGAAGAGGCACATCATCTACATTAAAGGATAATTATTTATTAAAGAGATTTGAATTTATGAAGAGGCGCGAACTTCAAAGAGGCCGACCTCTTGGTTATTGTAATCACGTCTTCTCAAGGAGGCCGACCTATGTTGTTGAAGAGTCACATCTTCCTCTCTTATGCTGTATATATATCAATGACAATTCATTGTTTAGTCATTCATAATATAGTTCGTCCTTCATATCAAGTGCGAGTTCTTCTCAAGGCAGATCGACACTATTATTGGCTGAGACTTCATCAGAAATTAGTATCTTTCTATTGCTGTGTTGCATCACTCTTTGGTGCATGTATTTGGGCCTGCATACCGGCCTCTTGTAAGGAGATCATTATTGTATTGATTCAATAATATAAGTGATATTATTGGCTGGTTTTTTTCTCCCTCAAGAGGAGGGTTTTCCCAGGGTATTTGTTGTGTTCTTATTGTCTGATTTTGAATTAAATTTTGTGCATTAAATCTGATCATTAAATTTAACAATTTCAAACAATAGAACACAGCATATACCCTGAGAAAACCCTCCTTCTTGAGGGAGAAAAACCCAACAACAATATATCAACTATATATTGAATGAACCAGCAATAAGATGCTTTACAATGAGGCCAATCTCAAGGCCGATTAGGTGCAATAATAACAGCACCTCACTATATACAAATATGTGCTCAATGAATAATGATAATCTTCAATGTCGATCTGCTGTAAATGAAGTGAACTCTTGATGAAGTGCGAACTTGCTTGAATGATAATATCAAATGATCATAGAGAGAGCAGCACCACCCTCTATAAATACTAGTCTATATGCTCTTCACCAACCAATGCGTCTCTCCAAGATAAGTTGGCCTCTTACAAAAAGATATGTCTCTTAAAAAGGTGGCGATCATTTTATTTGTGTCAGCTATATTAAATAAAAATATAAATTGCTATTTGAGTGAAGCGCCTCTTCACAAAGTCGGCTCCAAATAAATATATAGCCACAGCTATATTTATTTGCTTATTACATCGATAGAAGGATTAGGCCCGAAGCTATATCATCAACAAGCAGCATTATGGCATTGATTTTATGATGAAATGTTGATGGATTACATGCTGATATAATTTTAATGTTTCTGGTTCATATTTAATTCCACCATTTTGGCGATTTGGGTATATATCTTCGTGGGTGTTGAATATTATGTTTGGCACATCCTTATGAGGCATTGTGGAATACATATCAGACGTGGGTTTTGCATATTAAGGGCAGATCGTGACTTGTTGAGGCTTGTTGAAACCCTAAGTGCACTCCCAAAGGCTATTACAGCCTTATAGGATTGGTGTACTACCCTTGAGGGAGGTTCGTGCGATTGTTTGGAGCTATTTCAGTTTGTATACTTCACATCAGCATTCTATATCAAACATCAGTCCTGTAGTAGCCACTTTTGTATTCCATTTCAGGTATCTTTCGTCATCATATCAGCAATATCTTGTATACTTCATGAGGATTGATCATAGGTATGTCATACATTGTTATTTGATCAACTGGAGATATATTTTATTGATTGTAATAGACTGATATAACCTATATCAGACTTGTTATATGATCAATAAAGCCATATTTGCAAGTGGGTATGCAATCATTTATCTATCATTTCTATGTTATTGTCTATGTTTTGGCATTTAAACATCTTTCAAACCAGCTTTAGAAAACTCAGAAATTTATATCAAACTTAAGGAACCAGAACTTAGACACTTTTCATGCCAAGTGTTTGACGAAATGTCAATCCATCCAAACTCATTTTTTGGGATAGAATAAGACAGGGATCTTTCATGCTTGGTTTGGCTACTCTCTCTTTGGTAATATTTTTCCTTCAAACAATGCTCATTGATTAGTTATTTCCTTTGCTCAATTTATTTTTCCTTTCAATTTTCAACAATTTTTACCATTGAAATCATGTTTAAATCACGAAAAAATCAGCCCAAAAATCATATTTATTCGCCACCCACTTGTTGTGTACCCCTAACCTGCGAAAAAATGTTATTTATTCGGATTTTTGCTAAACAATTAAGCACAAAATTGAAGGCAATGTTGGGATGTAGTGAACAAGCAAAGACTCGCCGAATATCGACAGATTTCCACAGCGAATTGTAGGTAGGCGACAATATCATGAGTTTTATAGTTTTTTTGTTTTCACAATCTGAACAATATAGAGGTCCCTTGATTTTTGGTGAGCTTCCTAGCCTTAGATTTTACTGGATTACCTTGTATTGTTCCACTAAGGAAAATATTATTCTGTTATTAACAAGAGGGTTGCCATCTTCAATATTGTGTTTATTTCATTTGCCAAGCCATTGTCTCGTGACCAAAAATCTATGATGTCCATGTCTTCCTGATAATAGTTGCCATGTTCAAAGCAAGGAATGTTAGCTCAAATTGAATATTTTGGCTGTTGTTCTGATCTTATTTACTTTTTTTTTTATTCTGTATTTTAAATTTTCCTGTAAAGAATAATGTGATGTCCCCATCACAAAGGGGCATATGAGATAAGTATACGCTTAATATATTTATATTTTTAGATATACAATAACATGTTAGTAATCTGCACATTAGATAGAATACTCATTTAGAAGAAAGCAATTTAAAATATCATTATAATTATAATTATCATTGATAACATTACAATTATAATAGTCAGAGATGAATATAATATTATTATTATTATAATAATATATATAAGTCAATTAATCAAATAATAATATATTGGTAAATTATTGTTATTATATTCTAAATATTAGAATACAAATAACTTAAAAATAATAATAAATAAAATAATTACAATTAAAAGACAAACTGAAATATTATTACTCTAATTATAATTGTTAAGTATCATTTTCAAAATAGAAATAAATAATATAAAAATAAATATCCTCACAAATTAAAAATATAATGGGTAAATAACAAAAGCAGCCATTCATTAGGAAATAAACATAACTAATCCAAAGTGAAGCAATGCCTATGAAAAGGTATGGATGCTAGTTAAAGAATATGACCTTTCCTAAGAAATCGCAACCCTCTCCAAGTGGGGGATATAAAATCAGATTCTATGGAAAGAAGGAAGGCATCAATGAAGAAGCATTGGAATTACAAGGGGAAGCATTTTAGGAGAAGAATTCACCAGCAAAGTATATAGGTTGCAGATATAAATCTGAAAATGAAGATAAATAAAATAAATGGGAAGTATCTATCATGGTTGGCATATTTGTCATTCTTGCCTCCAATAGTAAATAAGTAATAAGTATAAATAATGTGTAGATGAGTATATAAATATAGATAGTATATAATTCCATTTTTATGAAGATAACATGCAATAAGTAAATATAAAAGTAATAAGTATATAGTTACAGATGATATTAAAATAGAACACAATAAGTAACGAATATGTAAATATAGATAGTATGTTATTATTTATGGTGAGTAAATGTAAGGTGAGGCCATAGATAGTATGATTATAATATCTTTTATTGTTATGGATAAAGTAATAATAGGATCCATAGACAATTAAATAATGGGTTATATAAAATGCTATTACAATATCTTTAATGTTATTTATGAGGTATAGTTGTTGATAGTAAGTTTCTTATTAACAGGGTTTATATAGGTAACATTTTAGTGTTACCATTCATGGATATTTAATTGTAGTACTATGATATGTATATATATGTATATGTATATGTATGTATGGGTAGATGTGTGAATTAGATATATACAATAATGATGTTTGCAGCAATTATTAAGCATTATGAGAAACTATGATAATTTAAAATTGGTACAGATGATAGATTTCTTAAATGATTGATTTACACTAACAGTATCTTCTAAGTGTGAAGACCAGATTGATTGGGAATGAAGGACTTCAATCAAGATTTCAATTAGTTGAAAAGTACTTGCTAACTCATTTACCAATTGGAACTTAAAGATTTAGAGGAAATTTAGGGCGTTCCCAAGCGGGGACATTACAAA
>VDFB02013699.1:0-18950 GCA_007258455.2 Sequoia sempervirens | reverse complement strand
GCACTGTAAGATGTCATCCCCAAATTTTGGTCCACACTATCCCACCATTCTGAAACTTCATGGAATATAGTAAAAAACCTATAAACAACCTATGAGATTTTGTAGTTAGGTGATCTCAACAATTACAATGAAAAAAAGACCAAGATATTATTGGTTAGGCAATACAACATACTACGACAAGAAGGAGAAGAGAAGTTTCTATTTCAGGCTACAATATGCCACACAGGCTGTAAACTTTAAAGATATTGTATTATGCAATCAAAGGATTTTGAAACTAGAATCCAAATGGATATTGCTAGCTTATAATTTTTCTATGGAATGGAATCAATTTCATTGTAGGTGTAATCACTGTGTGTCCACTTCTAACATGCATATGTATCACTTCTTTAGTATGACATGTTTTGGGGTTTCTCCTAATCTATTTGTACGTCCAAATATTACCTCACAAAACATAATTATAGATTTTCTTTTACATCAGTTGGCAGAGTTGATTTGCATCGTACGAATCCTTGTGGACTTCCACCTATCATTACACTTTGGGAGTAAACTTGCTCTAATGTTGTAAGAAAATTTAAATGCAATCTACTAGGTCAAGGTTACTACATTCTCAAAGTTAAAAGTGTATACTTTTTAATGTCCATAACATCTTTGAGCTTTGAAAACTTAGGCCCTGATAAGGCGATCTAAGTGATAAGTTGAGCACAATGCATTTGTTTCTCTCTATAGTATTCCCTTTCCAAGATGTCTCCCTCTCTTCACAAATGCAATTTATTTCCAAGACACTTGTTTTATTTAAAAAAGAAGATATTTTTGCTTTTCAGGGACAATTTGTGTCATGTCACTATCTTAATAGGGACCTAAATTCAAGCGGTGGCGACTAAACAGTGTTTTTAAACACTTTTGAAAATTTAAATAAAATTAAATAATAAAACAAATTTAAATTATTAAAAATAATATTTAAATTTGAATCATTAGCTAACCAGTTGGAAGGCGTGTAGCTTGAATCTATGGTCGACCATTTGGGAGGCATATTTGTTTCATATTAATATGTGAGTTTTTCTCCTAAGATATCATCACGAATCTAGACATAAACAAGTCATTGTGATCTAAAGGGACGTAGCCCCCTACCAATCCTCACTAGGTTTGAGACCTAGCCCTCTACCTACAATTTGTGAAACTAAGCTATTCTAATGCCATTCTTATCCTAGTCTAATTATTTCCTCTTCTGGATGGGAATTGTAGGAATTGAAGAAGAGTGTGAAATTCCACATGATTTGTGGCCAAGCCTCCTGCTCTAACCATAATCGCCATCTGTCCTAAGGTGACAACATCCCAGCCTAGGCAATAAGTCTTCATCGTGCTCAACTCAACCCTACATCATTGATCGGATAATGCCTTGTCAGTCTTTAGTCACAACAGACCGTTCATGCACAAATATGATTCCATCATCGGGGGGGTGATTGTTGATGCTACACAAGATCCGAGAGTTGGCACATATCAGTTTGGCAAACAACAGAGCGTGGAGTATCTCATTTGATGGCTCCCCATGCATGCTATGCAATCATTATTGAAGTCGTTTACCATATATCCAAGATCAATAGTGATATTATCCACCAGAGTTCGTCTATGTTTGTGTAGGGTCATTCATCGACCATTTGCGCACATGTAATCCAACTCCATTGTTTATTGGCATTCTGAGATCATTAATATATGAGGTTTATTCTATGAATTTGTATGCAAACGTTAATTTCTATTACTGTATTCTGTGATCCTGCTTGTGGAATTGGGAATTAATATTGTTTCTGATCTAAACATACTAAGCTATCATCAGTGGTTTAATTTCTTGAATCTAAGTGTTGAGTTTTCTATGCCAGTATTTTGTTTACTATGTGAAGTGAGGACTCAGGCATCTTAAAATCGGGTGACCCATTGAAGTTGTTCAAATGGTTAGTGGAAAATCAATATTACACGCATTTCTTGTTGGTCATGAAATGTACACATGAAGGTCAAGCAACAGGCAGAAAATTACAAATATCAAAGGGAAAAAACTAACTTGATAGGGTATTTAGTCTGGCACGTGAGTTTTTCCATTGAGAGGCAAATTTCAATTTTGCTATTCCTGCCCTTATGAGTTTGAATGCCCTACATGCTTTTCCAACCCTATTATTATCAAGTGTAAAATGTATTGAAATACCACTTCAAAATGTTATTTTGAAAAGTGAATTCAAGCTGGCCACAATTTTGAAAATATCTCTTAGGCATTTGTATCTTTAGAATGTTGAATTCTTTTTCAAATACCGTGATTTGTGAGTTTTTTACAAAGCTCCTTTTTAAAAATATATTATTCCCGTTGAAAGAAAGAAAAAAATGACAGTAGGACCATCAAGAAATTTGAAAACAAAGTTTGTAATTTCAAATTCAACAAATACAAGAACAAGAAGTAATAAGACTAGCTTATCGGACTGTTAAATTTCAACATGAGAAAATGTTCAACATGAATATATTATGAAGACATCCAATAATACCTCCAACTTGTTGTTTATGCTAGACAAAACGAAAAGGGTTTTGACAACTAGAAGAATACATTCTAGGATAATGTCGGTGTAGAATAATGTCTCATCATATAAGAGTATATCTAGAATTGTAAAGATGTTGTATTGAAATCAGAAAAATATGAGCAATCTTTAAAAAATATAAAAAAGAGCAAAAAAATATGTAGACAAAACTGCATGAACATCACACAGCTTCTGGTTTGCATCCAACCTATAAGCCTTAACCCTAATATTCCCTTGAAGTTGGCAAATCAAATGCATTACTTCCTTCTAATGCCACTTATTGAAATGGAAGAGTTAACCAGAAAAGAAAGTTACATCATTATGAATGCCAAAAAAAATTAGTCCTAAGAGCATAAATGTTAATCTATGCCTATTTATGAGATGAATTAAGTGCAAGAAGAAAAAAAATCAAACTAATAAATATAACTTGGTGTAGAATGCTTTTAGAGATGGTGCAAGTTGCAATCAATTGTAGCATTTCACTTCTATAGTTACTCGTCAATAGCTTTACAAGGAAGCTTTGTAGAGTACTATGAATCTTAAAGTTTCAATTGCATGAAAACATATAATTAAAATGGAAATGCCAAAATTGCTTGAACAAGATAGATATTCATATCATGCAGAGAATTTCCCAATCAGACTTTATGATCAAAGAATCTGTGACAAAACCATAATCCAAATATATATAATAAGTATAACCACATAACCCAAAAATAGATAAGTATGCATTTCATGTATCAAATGTTGCAAGGTTCAAACTCTCACAACATTAAAATTCAATTAAACACTACTTGGGGGTTGAACATGGTTATCCAAAAAATATAGATGGCATTACAGAATTCAGAAAGTAATAGAAACCTAAAACAAAGTTATTCCTATCCAAAGGTCACAAATGTCAAGCCATCACACCACTAACACTCAACTAAATCTACTTAGGGTTTCAACATGGATATGCAAGAAACATATAAGGCATTCAAAATTTATGAAAGTAATAAAAAATTTAAAACCCAAATCACAGTATACATTTCAGCATCCAAATGCCACAAATTCAAAAATTATTAGGCTTGATTTTATACTAAATTCTAGGTAAACCTAGTTAAGATTTCAACATGGATATCCACAATATATATACATGCCATTAGAGAATCCAGAAAGTAGTAAATGCCTAAATCGCAGTATAGATTTCATGATCCAATTTTCACAAAGTGCAAACAACCACATCACTAAAACTCAATTAACCCTACTAAGGATTTCAATATAAGAATCCAGAATATATATATTATTGAGAAAGCCATCACACCACTAACACTCAACTAAATCTACTTAGGGTTTCAACATGGCTATGCAAGAAACATATAAGGCATTCAAAATTTATGAAAGTAATAAAAAATTTAAAACCCAAACCACAGTATACATTTTAGCATCCAAATGCCACAAATTCAAAAATTATTAGGCTTGATTTTATACTAAATTCTAGGTAAACCTAGTTAAGATTTCAACATGGATATCCACAATATATATACATGCCATTAGAGAATCCAAAAAGTAGTAAATGCCTAAATCAGAGTATAGATTTCATGATCCAATTTTCACAAAGTGCAAACGATCACATTACTAAAACTCAATTAACCCTACTAAGGATTTCAATATAAGAATCCAGAATATATATATATTATTGAGAGAGAGAGAGAGACCCAAATCAGAAGAGCATACGTTTCACATGTCAAATGTCACAAGGGCCAAACTATCACACAACATTAAAACTAAATTTAACACTAGGTAGGGCTTGAACCTGATTATCCAGAAAATATAGATGGCATTATAGAATTCAAAAACTAATAAAAACCTAATTCAGAGTTATATATTTCCAATCCAAATGTCACAAAGTTTAACCCATCACACCAACAACACTCAATTAAATCCTATTTAAGGTTTAAACTTAGCTATGCAGAAAATACATATGGCATTAAACATTTTTGAAAGTAATATAAAACGAAAACCAAATCAGAGTATACATTTCACCATCAAAATGCCACAAATTAAAAACTTATTAAAATATAGGTACACCCTACTTAAGATTTCATCTTGGATATATATATAGAGAGAGAGAGAGTAGAAAATGCCCAAATCAAAGGATACATTTCACCTTGTCCAAACCACCAGAACAATAACTCGATTAAACCCTAAGCTTTCATCATTTGTAGCTAGAAAATATATATGTAATTTGTTAGAAAATTCAGAAAGTAATAAAAACTCAAGTCAAACATATACATTTTGGCGTCCAAATGGCACAAATTCCAAATGTTCAGGCTTGAATCAATGCCCAAAACCAGTTAAGTTAAACCCCTGACAGGATTTCAACATGTGTATGCACAAAATCAAAAGAAAATACCATGTATGGTCTGATCAGGCGATACCATTGTCGTCAAAATCATCTTCAAATGAATTGAAGAAATCTGCGTCGAAAGGCTTGCTATCTGGAAGCATGTCGTTCATCAATTCTAGTGGATCTCTGTCGTCGACCTCCATGGCAGCCGTGGAGGCCTGGTTGTCAAGATCATGGTAAGATAATGAAATCGTTGGCCTCATATTTTTGTTTTCTGTGCACCTAAAAATTAGAATGGCCACCTACTAATGGAAAAACGGTGGATTGAGAAAATCCTCACAATAGGGTGTGGTTATAGGTAGATGAGAGTAGGTAGTGGTGGTAGAAACAATTTCAGAGGCATATTTTTTAGGCAGATAGAATGAATTAGTAAATTAGTAATCACATTTCAACATTTATGGGTATGTTAGAGAAGTGTAATAGAAATGATATAAATACTCAGTTTAGAGATTTCAATTTTATTAAGGTGTTTAAAGTTTTGGAGGAGATGTGATGCTCTATAAGGTAAGAGGATTTGATTTATGGATATGTTTAAAGAAGTGTAATAAAAATGATATATAAATATTTCAATTTAGAGGTCTTTATGTTATTAAGGTTTTTTTAAGTTTTAGTTGGAGATGTGATTTTATAAAATGAGAGATTCTTTGATTTATTTTAATTTATAAGTTTTATCTTTAATGTTTTGTTTTGTAATATTTTTAGTATAATTGTTTCTTTCTATTTTTACTTTTTAAAAGATTTTGAGGGTATTTGCAATCATTTATTTTTGTGTTTTCATATCTAATATTTCAATGTAAGATAACAATTATCCCAAAGCAAGTGAATCCCTTGGCTCTTGTCTCTATTACAATTTGAGTTGAGAAAAAATGATCCAACCATATTTAAGTGGATCAATGGGCATACAACATGTGACATTCCTAGAAAGCCACCTTTTTATCATCCCTCAATTTTTTATTACCAACTTTCTTGTTCAATGCTTCAAAATATGTTGTGTAGTGTTTGTAATGCATCTAGAATTTTCCCTTGTTTCTTTTGTGATTATGGATCTAGCTCTAATGATTGTTATACTTTATTCGTTTGTTGTTGAGGTGTTCTCAAAATAATTTTGTATTGGCATATAGGTTCTGGTTATATATTATGTATATGTGTGATACAGTTTCTTTTAGATTTGATAATGTATATTTTACTTTATTTTTATGAATATGTATACATATATGTACATGTTCATAGATGGATGTAAATGTTAATGTGTTGGCATTTTGGATGTCCATAGATGGATTTTAATATTAATTTGTTAACATGTTAGATGTTTGTTAATTATCATATTTATATGTCTAGATGATGTACATTAGCATGGAGTTATTCGGATATGATGATTATATGATTTTGTACATCATTGAGTGATTTCGTATTGCTTCAACTATTATATATATGGTGCAAGTATATTTAACTTGTGACTTGAGAATGCAAGTACAAGGTTATTTCTCCACCTAAGTATGTAGACTTGAGAACTTATTTTCTCAATAGTGGTTATATCAAAGATGTCACATTGGGCCTAATGTGTTTAATAACCCCTATTGTACTCAAATTGAGTTTGAAAAATGTCTTATGAGATCCCAAGCTAATTTGAATCCAAATTAGTGGCAATTATGGTGTTGTGGTTAAACCATGATTATATGATTGCACGATTGCACTTGTGATCTTGCTTATTTCCTAGTTGCATCCAATTATAATTTGATGAATGAATATTTGCATGGTAATATTATATGATGTATATGGGGAATCAAAAAATACAAAAAGAAAGAAAAAAAAGAATTTATAGTTAATTGCATCGAAAAATTATATGCAGTTATTTTAATTAGTTAAATAGTCTTTATTTATGAGTTCAAATTAATAGCTTATTTATTTTCAAAATTAAGGAATTGATTTGAACATTAAATTACATATGAATATTAATTAGAGAAAATAGAAATAAAAAGATTTAAAAAATGAAAATAAGAAAATATAAACGATGGAGGAGCATCTTGGGAGAATGCGCGATCAACATCAACAAAAAAAAATGGTTTGATTTTCTTTCGTTTTGATCAGATCTCAATTTCATATTACATTTTTTTGAGCTTATGGTTGGATTTCAAAGTTAAATTTGAATTGGTTTTGGTGGTTGATTGTGGCTGGCATTGTTGTCATCTAATTGACAAGATGTCATATTTTATTTATCTTCCAAATTTCAATTATTTGAATTGAGTCTCAATTAATTTTTAATCATTTTATCAGTATAAAGAGGAAGCGAAAGCAGAGAAGTTAAAAGGCCAATATTATCATGGATTAAAATCTATGAATTGGAAATAAGAAAATAATGAGAAGAGAATGTAGGAGTCACTAATAGCAATGAAAAGCCATGAAACTGAAGAGTTTCCAAACAAGAATTTGAAAGGATGCTAGGCAAGATAAAAATTGCAGACTAACATTCAGAGGAGGCATGCTTAGCCGAAGAGAGAAGGATAGGAGCACCATATGTGTTAATATGAAGGTAATAAAAAAAAAGAACAAAATTACTTTGTAGCTGAAGGGAAGCCTTGGATAGGCATAGAAGTAAGAAATGAGGCCACGCTGCATATGGAAAATGGTTAGTGTGTTTACAGAATGGAAATGAAGGCCATCAAAATTTTAGATGCAAAGTAAATTGGTGAAGGAAGAGGTTGCATTGTGAGAAGAAAATAAAAGCCAAGGGATAGAGGATGGAGTTGCGCTCATTCCAAAATAGTGAGACATTAGATTACCATAAATTTTGAAAACATATTGGATATGGTCTGCACTGGAAATGAATAAAGAGGAGAGTTAAAATACAAGATTGCAAAATGGCTATGTGAAAGTGCTATGAGCAACAACTTGATTTAATTTAAATCGACAGGTATAGAAGTTGCGCCAACCTGACAAGTAAAGAAGCTTTGGTGGACAGAAGTTAAAATACAAGATTGCAAAATGGCTATGTGAAAGTGCTATGAGCAACAACTTGATTTAATTTAAATCGACAGGTATAGAAGTTGCGCCAACCTGACAAGTAAAGAAGCTTTGGTGGACAGAAAGTAAACAAGAGAGATTACAGTTTAATTAAGGCAGAGGAAGAGCTAAGAACATTTGAAGAGTGTGAAGAGACTTGGTAGCAATGCACAAGAGGGAATATGAGACAATAGCAAGTAGAGTTAAATGGAGCAAATTTGAAGAGTCAAGGCCAAAATGGTGATTGGAATTGCAGAATAAAAGTTGTAGATTGAGGTGAAACCCAAATCATTGATATAATAATTTGAAAGGTTGTAAAGCATTTCCTATTGTAATTGTTATCCTGATAACGAAATAAAAACTATTGGAAATGTCTCTATAGTTGAATTGTGTTTTCCATTGTAATTATAAATTGTTGAGTTGTTTGTGATATTTCATGTGGGTAGAGAATTGGTTTTATTTGACAAATATTATCATCAAATTAAATGTAAATCATCTACGAAGTTATTTGTAATCTGAATTTTGCGAATTTGGGTGAGAGATCAAAGTATGTTGTTTTCTTCTCCATCAATTGGTATCAGAGCCAGAGGTTCTGAGTGTGTGGATAGAGCGTCGAGAGAGAGGCGGTTTGCACTAGGACCTGCAGGTGGAAAGGGAAGTGAGTAGAGGTTTTGGGGGCACAAATAGATCATCGAACGTGAGGCAACTTGTGGCGGAGCCTGTGGTTAGTGAAAGCACGATTAAGGAGCTCAAAAGTATCGTTGTAGGTGTGTGGAGTCCCAAGCAATTGAGGGATGGAAATCACATAGTTGGAAGCATGAGAGAAGCTCAAAAGTATCGTTGCAGGTGTGTGGAGTCCTTAACAGTTGAGAGTGGAAGACGTAGAGGAAAGTGTTGTGTGACGGAAAATTATAGTAGACGAAGTGGAATCTTCGTGAGATCGAGGTGCGATTGCAGCGTGGAGGTTGCAAGGGCAGAGTTGCAGTGAAGACATGCCAAAGGAGGGCATGGAGAGAAGAAGAGCACGTAGTTGGCAGAGGAGGTCAGGCAATCAGTGATGGAGTTTGTTGAAAACCGGTTGTAGTCTCAAAGGGTGATTCTATCACCTTACTCCACCTTTGTGAGCCCATGCTCACAAATTTCTTACCCAGTGTGTCTGATGCAAGAGCATCCCGGACAAATGCTCAATCGACATCAACAAAAAAATTGATTTGATTTTCTTTCATTTTGGTTGGATCTCAGTTTCATATTACATTTTTTTGAGCTTATGGTTGGATTTCAAAGTTAAATTTGAATTGGTTTTGGTGGTCGATTGTGGATGGTATTGTTGTCATCTAATTGACAAAATGTCATATTTGATTTATCTTCCAAATTTCAATTATTTGAATTGAGTCTCAATTAATTTTTAATCGTCTTATGAGGACAAAGAAGAAGCGAAAACAAAGAAGTTAAAAGGCCAAGCTTATCATGGATTAAAATCTGTGAATTGGCAATAAGAAAATAATGAGAAGAAGAGAATGCAAGAGTCGCCAATAGTAATGAAAAGTCGTGAAACCGAAGAGTTTCAAGACAAGAATTTAAAAGATGCCAAGCAAGATTAAAATTGTAGACTAACATTCAAAGGAGGCACACTCTACCAAAGAGAGAAGGATAGGAGCACCATATGTGTTAATATGAAGGTAATAAAAAAAACAAAATTATTGATCTGAAATCAATGCTTAGAATTTTCTAATTACACTTTGAATCAAATTTATAATGAGATCCTTTACTGACGTGTTTGCAAGTGAATTAGTTAAACCAATGAAAATTAGAACACATGAAAATCACAAAAGCTAATAAAACCATTTAGCAAGAGAGAGAGAGAGAGATTGATAACGGAGCTCACCAGACTCTGGCTACGTCTCTGGATCCGTTTGAACACAAATCATTATATTCCTTCTTATGCAAGATGTTGGGACCTTCTCACAAGTGTTTACACAAATGACTACCTTCTCCTTAAACAAGGATTCAAGAAGGCATCTCACACTAATGACCCTGCTCTAGACATCAAGAAGAAAAATTCCTTACAATGCAAGCTTTTACATAGTTCTCTCAAAACTCATACAAAGCTTTGAGCCTCGAACTAAGCCTACAACTCTCCTCCCAAGTCTTCTTGCCAAAAATCCCATGCCTTGAAAGGCCAAAATCTCCCCCTTTTACACACAAATTTTACTCAATTTGGCTTAAAACCAAATGATTTACAAAATCAAGCTAATCTCCCTTTACAAGTAAAAATTTAAACCATTCCCCCTATTAACACATACAAATCACTAATTCCCTCATAATATCTCCCAATTTTATCACCCAGTCTTTAAAATTATACTCAAACCTTAAAATTATTGGCTCTTATAATTTTGAGCCTTAGAAAATAATGATTTTGGGTTGGTATAAATTTATTACAATCGTGTTTGTTTGATTTGTTTTTAAAAAATGGTTAAATTGGGGCTTCGAGTTAGACCTAAGCCCCTCTATCCATGGGTCACCTTTTAATAGATGGGAAAAGATATATCCATCCACTTCATATGGAGAGATTTTCGTGTGGTGTAACAGTCTTGGTGCATGGAATAATGGGGGAGGGGTCATGGGTTCAAACCCCCCCACAACTCTCCTCCTTTTAGCATAGGAGACAATTTATAAATTTAAATAAGGCCGGTGCCCTTTACATTTCAAAATGAATGGTTGGCACATTAGCGAGAGGGAATATTAGAAGTAGATAGGTTGGGGGTTTGAATACCTCAACCTTATTTTGGTCAAACAGTCAACCCTACCTGTGACATTGGGTGCCACATGGTGCCCAACTATTGGGCCACGTGGCACTTCTATTTGAGTAGAAATTGGCACGTGTCAATGTCGGATTGGCTTGCTACAACTGCCTGCCACGTAAGCTTGCCACATCATCAACTTCCACATCAGCATCCAGGCTAACTGTACTTTTGTTGACGTCATCAAGTCAACCTTTTGCCTAGGCAACTTTGACCGCCCATAACTTTTGCATACGAACTCCATTTGAGCCCGTTCAAGTTGTGTTGGAAAGCTCTTAACAAGTGTTATGCAATAGGGCCATCATCATCATGATTTGAAGACATAAAATTTTAGGGATCTCAAGGATCCACCTAATTCAATCACTTTACAGCTGACTGGTAGCCTTGAATAGGTGTAGAAGTAAGAAATGAGACCACACTTCATATGGAAAAATGGTTAGTGTGTTGGCATAATGGAAATGAAAGCCATCAAATTGTAGATGCAAAGTAAATTGGTGAAGTTAGAGGTTGCATTATGAGAATAAAGTAAAAGCCAAGGGATAGAGGATGGAGTTGCCCTCATTCCAGGATAGTGAAACATTAGATTACCGTAAATTTTGAAAACATATTGGATATGGTCTACGTTGGAAATGAATAAAGAGGAGAGTTAAAATTCAAGATTACAAAGTGGCTACATGAAAGTGCTATGAGTAGTAGTTTGATTTAATTTAAATTAGCAGGTATAGAAGTTGTGCCAGCCTGACAAGTAAAGAAGCTTTGGTGGACAAAAAGTAAACAAGAGAGATTGTGGTTTAATTAAGGTAGAGGAAGGGCCAAGAATGTTTGAAGAGTGTGAAGAGACTTGGTAGCAGCGCACGAGAGGGAAGATGAGGCGACAACAAGTAGAGTTAAATGGAGCAAATTTGAAGGGTCATGGCCAAAATGGTGATTGGAATTGTAGAATAAAAGTTGTGGATTGAGGTGAAACCCAAATCATTGATATAGTAATTTGAAAGGTTGTAAAACATTACCTACTGTAATTGTTATTCTAATAAGAAAATAAAAACTATTGGAAATGTCTCTATAGTTGAACTGTGTTTTTCATTGTAATTATAAATTGTTGAGGAGTTTGTGATATTTCATGTGGGTGGAGAATTGGTTCTATTTGACAAATGTAATCATCAAATTAAATATAAATCATCTGCGAAGTTTGTAATCTGAATTTTACAAATTTGGGTGAGAGATCAAAGTATGTTGTTTTCTTCTCCATCAATAAATAAAAGTGAAAAAGAAAGGGAAGGGAGAAAATTATCATTCCTTTTATTTTCAAAGTGGACTCTCTCAAAACCCTCTTCCTCTCATTTTGGAAAATCCATTAAATTGCTTGATTGGGGAGTTGTTTGGACTTAGATTAGATTAGAGATGGAAAGCATTGAAGATGTGTTTGGATTTTGTGTGAAATTGCTTCTCTAGTATTGAATTTTTACTTGAAAATTATTCATTTTGTGTATTTCCATTAAAGGTAAATTATTTTCCTTTCTATCGGTTTTTGGATTCTTCTAATTCATGGATGTCATGCCCACTTAATTGGTAGCATATGGCTTTAGTTTTAGTTTGGATTTATTGGATTTTGTTGAGAAACAAATTTGTCATGTGTAAATTTTTAAAATATCCATTTCATAACCCTTGCTATGTCAAAATTCTAAGAAATTCAAAAGAAGTGAATTTTAGTCTAAAAGAGTGTTGTTGTGTGTATATAAATCAAAAGGGTGTTTTCATCTTATGGAAATTTCTATTTGAAAAAAAAAAATATTTTTTCAAGCATTCATCAACAGAGGATTTGGTGGTTTGTTGGTTTTTTTTGTTGAAAACTATTTTAAAATTTTAAAATTTAGATTGATTTGAAAGAATTAAAATAGGGGAAAATAAGTCTCATTAGTTTTTCATGTAGAAAATTTTGAGACCATGTTCAAATTGTACCGTAATTTTGTTGTCTCATTTTATGTGTGACATCCAATTAGTGAAACAAGATGTGATGAACCTAAGATTGAGGTATAGAGGGTTGGGAAGGTGTGGCTTTTCGCATTGTTTTGAATCCATAAATGGTTTTGAGGCTCCAACATGTGAGATTTATTAATCATTGATAACAAAAAGTATATTGGATAAATAAAATGAGCAAAGAAATAAATTCAGTGACATACTCATAGTGCTTATAAAGGCCCAGTATGGATGTCATGATGTTGGTTCAATGGTATGCCTCGAACACATGTATAAGATCAATATCAACACCAAGGAAATGTCACACCCCATGAGAGTTAGATGTTAATGGATACCCTCGCCTCATGATAGGGTCCACATACTCCATCCTACAAAGCCATAAAGTTGTTATGGTGACACTCCTTGCCTACCTTGAGGACCCTTGTCCTTATTGTATTTGGATTTTGCATATAATGAGAAACCTATCTCTAGCCATGTGTGTTGTGTTTGATTGAAATATTGATTTGTATATGTATTCATGTCATTGGTATGCATAATGTTTGGCATGTGTGTTGTGATCGGGCATTTTCGCTTTCAGATTAAGACATTAAAATCATTAGTCACAAAAATCGTAATCAACTATGAAGAACAAAGGACATACAAACATAAATACAATGAAATAATATCACCTGATTCACACATCCATTGGCTGACCTTAGTAGCCCTTCTCTATTCTGCTATAAATATTATTGTCCTTAGATCGAGTATGCAAATATTAGCCTATGATTAAGATAAAGCAAAATATCAAAGATTAGAATCCAATGAAGCTAGGTGTTAGGAAATTGCCCCTGGTCAGGTATGAGACTAGCCAATAGGAATGGAATTGGACAAGGGTTTATTATGGACGAAAGATGGAGGAGAAAGGATGCAAGACGTCAACCACTTGGGAGTCATGATAAAGATGACAAGGCCTTATGATGGATGTCAAATGGGAGATGATGGAAGGTAAAGGCATTATTATGGATTAGGGTGGAAGACCATATAGAGTGATAGTAGATGACAGAGTAAAGACTGACTACATATGGTGCTTGTTTGCTAGGTTTTCATAATAGTACTTATCCAAAGTGCCACTGACGTGGTTTTCATTATTGGATGAATTGTTTTCTCT
Source organism: Sequoia sempervirens (assembly GCA_007258455.2). NCBI lineage: Eukaryota > Viridiplantae > Streptophyta > Pinopsida > Cupressales > Cupressaceae > Sequoia > Sequoia sempervirens. The sequence continues at coordinate 5,084 of VDFB02013699.1, read as the reverse complement.
TTACTATTTTCATGATCTTTTTTTTTTTGCAGTCATCGAGACGCCTGTTTGCTAGGTTTTCATCAATGTAACAATTTTTTTATTTTATTTTTGTATTTTTTCATGACCTTTTTCTCATTTTTTTATATTTTTTCAAGACCTTTTTCTCTTTTTTTTTCTCATAACCTTTTCTCATTTTATTTTTTATTTTTTTCTTAGTTTTAGCCTCAGCTCTTTGAAGCTAGGTATAGAACTCTGTAGGGTGCAACAAGCTATTGATGGATCGTATTAAAGGTTTCCTTCGTGTGGACAATCGATAAGGTTAATCGCCTAACCAAAACCTGTAACTGCAACAAAGACGGTTTTGGTATGCCTGTAGATGAGTCAAGGCCTTTTGTCCACATTCATCAAGTAACTCTAATTCATGCAGTCATGATATTCGGTATTCTTCATCATCAATGAGCCCTTTCATGGAGACTCATAGGGAGGGGACTTCAACCTATATAGGAAGGATAGCCTTAGAACCGAAGACTAGGGCGAATGAAGTGGTGTTGGTGGGTGTGTGAATGCTTGTGCGATACACCCATAGGGCGGGGTGAATGTGTTAGCCACGACCAGTGTCATTGACAATATTTTTAAGAATTTTAATTATGGTCTTATTGGATGCCTTAGCTTGGTCATTACCTTACGAGTAATATGGTGTGGAAAAGCGGTGTTGGATGTGCAATTTCTCACATAACTCACGAACATCCTAATTTTTGAATGGGCAACCATTGTCGGTGATGATGGATTGTGGGACACCATACTGGCATATGATGTAATTGAGGATGAACTTGGAGATTTTCTTACCGGTTATGTATGTAAGAGGAATGACTTCAATCCATTTTGTGAAATATTTAGTTGTAGTGATAATAAATTTGTGGCCATGGGATGAATTTTGCCTACGAGGTCGAGTCCCCATTAGGAAAAGGGCCATGGTGAAGTGATCAGTTGTAGCTCCTATGCAGGTGCGCGGATGAGTTCGATGTGTATCGACACTGTCGACATTTCTTCACAAAGTGATAAGCATCTTGCTCCATTGTAGGCTAGTAATATCCCAGTCACATGATCTTTTTAGCTAGAGTCAGACCGCTAGAATGGGCTCCACATATACCTTTGTGTACTTCATGTAACATATTTTATGTTTCATTAGTATTGAGACATCTGAGTAAGGTATTTTCTAGGCCACATCTATATAGGGTATCACCGATGATGACGTAGCGAGCAACTTTACGAAGGAAGGACTTGTGTTGGTTACTAGATAGGTCAAGTGGTAATGTCAAGGAATGCAGATAGTCATAAATGATTTGATACCATGGGGAATTGGGACCAACAAGTTCACGCGCCATCTCAAATTCGAGGACATCGAAGGTAAGGACCAACAACTATTCAACTAAGAACTCGTACTATGACATATTTTTAGGAATGTTTGAGAGAGATCCAATGGTGTCCATGGCATCAGCTGCTTTGTTCTAAATTTGTGGGATCTGGAAAAAGGTAATATTTGCAAAATATAGTTTAAAACTATCAACCATTCTTTTGTATGGGGTCAATTTCTCATCTTTAGTGTCATAGTCATCGTTGACCTGGCAGATGACCAATTGGGAATAACCAAAGACTTGTAATTTTCCATTTTATAGTCATGCACAATCTTGTTAGTAAGGCCACATATTCTGCAATGTTGTTTGTACACGGGAAGGTTATTCTAAAGGATTTTGGAATAGTATCACCATGAGGGATGACAAATAGTATTCCCACACCTGATCCATGACTAGTGTATGAGCCATCAAAGTATAACTTCCATGTTGCACCAGTGTCTAATGCAAACATCAATTGACTCATCAGCGAAATAAAAAATCAAAGGGTGATAAGCTTTTGTGGGTGTGTCCGCAAGTTGGTTTGTGATAACCTATCCTTTTATTTCTTTTCATTCCACATATCGTATGTTATACTCACTAAGTATCATGACCCACTTAGCCAACTATCCTATCAATGTTGCCTTGTTGAGTAGGTATTTGAGAGGATCTATCTTAGCCACTAATCTTGTCTGGTGATTTAGAATGTAATGTCTTAGTTTTTTAGCAGCAAAAACCATAGTGAGACAAGCATTTTCAATAGGACTATAGTTGATTTCATACCCAACCAATGTGCGACTAATGTAATAGATAGCTTGTTCTTTCTCGTCATGATCATTTTGTGCAAGTAATTCCCCCAATGTGATAGTGGTAGTTGATATGTAAAGGATTAGGGGCTTACCATCTATTGGTGGCATAAAAATAGGAGGCGTCAAGAGGTACTCTTTAATCAGTTGAAAGGATGCCTCAAATTTGTCTATCCATATAAAAGGAACTCCCTTGCATAACAAATACTGAAAAGGTTGGCATTTATTTGCAATTTATGCAATGAAATGTCTGATGGACTGAAGTCGGCCTTGCAATGTCCTGAGTTGATTGATTCCTATTGGGGGAGGCATATCTAATATAGCTTTTACTTTTGTCGGGTCCACTTCAATGCCTCTATGGGAAACTATGTATCCTAAGAGCTTTCCTGATGTCACACCAAAGACACATTTCTTAGGATTTAGATGAACTTTATATTCTTCAATCCTTTTGAAAATTTTGTCCAGGACTCTCAAATGATCACCATGTGTCGAAGATTTCGCCAAAAGGTCATCAACATAGTCTTCCATCAATGTGTGCATGAGATCATGAAATATAGTTGTCACACTAGTAGAATTTGATGTAAATAAATGACTACGTGACTAAAAATTTTAGTCACAATAACTAAAAATGACTAAATTCTACAAATTTTAGCAACTCAACTATAAATGAGTAAATAAATGACTAATTTTGTTGTTGACTAAAGAATTATTTAGTCACACAAATAAAATGACTAAATAGTTAGTCATTTATTTAGCAAATCATTTAAGGAATCAAGAATCAATAGCCCACCAAAAATACTCTAATAAACATACTCTAGAACTTTCGTCAAAATCTTATTTTTAGGCATAGCCTACCAAAATGGAGTATTCATTTTAATAAACATACTCTATAACCTTCGTCGAAACCTTATTTTCAAGCGTAGCCCGCCAGAATGGAGAAGTGTTTCAATAAAGAATGACAAAGAATGGTAAGGATGTATGCATGATAGGAGCCATAGGATTCATTGTTGCTTATCTCATTCCTCCTCTGCTCAACAAGGGTTACATTGTTCGCACTACTGTTTGTAATCTAGGTATTTAATTGACATATATTTGCATAATCTTAAATTCCTTTAGATGCTTTTCAAGTATCAATGTATCATATATAGGGTTTAAAATGTATCCTATATAGGGTATAGAATGATTTCTTTTAATTTAAAAAGACAAATAAATGATGTATTTGCCTGTGATTAGATAATGTGGAGATCTCCTAAATCTTCCCCAACTCACTATCCTCTTTGGCACTATATTCATTACTCCAACTACTAGGGTTTTGCATGTGACATCTTTAATATCTTCATGATAGTGTCTTTTAAATAGATCTTAGTATTTGCTTTAATCTTTATCGTGGTAACCCTTGAGTTCCATAATCTACCTTCAATCTCTTATAAGAACGTTATCTTAAGCTAGACTACATAGTATGCATATAAAGCAAGTCCTTCATACCTACCATTGTTCCAAACCACCACTCACTGCCTTGCTTAAAATGTTGCCTCCATAAGCACAATAACATGTTTTAAAATCATGGTTTCCAGTAATTAACCATTAAGGTCACTACTTTCATCAAGATATAATGAGATTTTTGTCTTCAAACTCAAGGAATTATGCAAGATAACATTGCGAATTGTTTGTTGTGTAGGGTTTGATTTTCTTGCACATTTATTGCTTTGCTAACTGCCTTTAAGACTAGATATTGCACCCTTAGTTGCAATCTCAAACAGTGCACTCACTGTCACTTGAAGATTCCTTTCATGAGCATCCTTTTATAAAATCAAACTATGCTCTATAGACTACCTACTTACTTACTACAAGGGACTCATTATTTCATGGTATTGTGGGTCTTAAGATCCTTCAACCTTATTGTCACTACTTCATAGTCCACAAGGTATTATTCACTATTCTCCCATCTTTGATGAGTCCCAAAAAACTACTCAAACATGCAATCCATTGCCTCCATTATACAATGGCTAGGAAGAAACATTGAACTTGTGATTACCACTATTACTTCATTTGGGAAGTCATTACGTTATTGCATTTTCATTGTCTAACACTATCAATAGCATTTGAAAAACCCTTAAGGTCAGCAAGAGGGTAAGGAGAGTCACTATTAAAATCTCCACTTTACTATGCAAGGTTTGAGCTTTATTATCTTGTCATCGCCAACCTCTTTTTGACCACACATTATCACACCTCAAGCACCGGACATCTCTTCTTTACTATATATATTGCATTTACAAATGTCACTAAGCTACATAGTGTGCTTGTTATTGGCTACAATCTTTAGATTGCAAGATTTCTCAAGTATTGGCTACAATGTCTCAATCTTTTGGTATTGCAACCTCACTAATCCACTAGGAGTTATATTTGTGTTTCTAATGGAAGGCCTAGGGTTTGTAATTTCCAGTCACATGCTCTTACCAATGCTTTTGTTGGTATTAAAAACAAATTCTTTAAATCTTGGGTCAGAAAAATTAGTTGTCTTGACAGTGGTGTGGTATGATCTTGGATTATATCCTAGAGTGTCTGGGAAGCTTGTGTTTGATCATTAAGGTATGTAAACCTGATCAAGGAAATATATCCTATATAGCATGGGTTTTGCTTTAATACTTCCCATAGTGGTTATTAGGAGATCACATTATTATAGTTTGTGGTAACCCAAGATTGTATTCAAGTATGTAACAAACTTGGTATGTAGTTTAAGCTATAAACTTTTAAGTAACATTCATAAGGTTTAGAAAATCTTGATCACTCTCTAGAATAGCCCATTAAACATGGGTTGTGCTTTAATGCACTACATAATTGATATAACACAACCACTCTGCATATCAACCAGAGTTATAGGCTCTTTATTACAGCAAGAGGTAAT
>VDFB02013697.1:0-16805 GCA_007258455.2 Sequoia sempervirens | reverse complement strand
CTTCTAGTAGGTCACGTGGGAGTAAGACGCCCAAAAAAAATGCAGAGACCGCACGAAATGCCTTCAACAAAAAAACGAGCTCAGAAAATGACGCCCAGCAAATGAACACGCCCAGAAATTGTGAGAGGATGCGCCAGAAAACAAAGAGAAAACGCGACCAAAGCTTGCGTCAAAAACCCTAGTCGCGGCCAGAAGATCTGCAAAGAGAACACGGACAAAAAACGTGCGACCAGCAGAAGACACGCGACAAAACGCGAATTATAAACTTCTGCCTTGAGAAAATCGCGATTTTTGTTGCACAGATGAGAGACGCAAATCAACACGTCTTCACATAAAATCACGGCCAGGAAACTCGTCCAACCAGAAGGCCGGTGCAAGCACGCGAAAATCTTCACACAGATCTCCGAAACTCGGCACCCAACAATGTCGAAAATTTCCACTGGAAAAAATTCCAGAATTAAAAAATTATTTCGAAAAATTAAGCAAAATAATTTCAAAAAGAAATTATTAATTTTTCGAAAAAATTGTTTTCCGGAAATTGATACCATATTACGCAAGTAATTGGTAAATTAATTGATGTATTAACAATGAGCGAGACGCTCAATAAATAGTTTACAAGATTTACAAAACTGGAAAGTTTCTAAAAAGAAACTCCAGATAAGATCGGAGACGATCTTATCTCTATCTTACAATATCTTACAATATTGAGCATTAATAAATAAATAAACATTATTTTAATAATGCCACTAGTAAATAGAGCGATGAAATTCTTTATTTGAATCCATATATGAAAATTAAAATAGCACATGTTCAAATCAATTTTTAAGCATAAATTGAAATGAGATTCAAGAGAATTCATAGTGTTTGACAAAACAATTGAATGACAGAAGAAAGGCCTTTGTATTGAAACAACTTTCAGCTTAGCTAGAAACAAATATCTCTCTTGCTGTCCTTTATTTCTCTCACAATAGGCACCTTTATTTATAATTTCTTAGGTCCAAATTTCCCTTGGAAGAGGAATGAAAGAGTTTATCAAAGATTCCATGGAAAAGATGAAGCTGTGGCAGGTAAACTAATTGGCAAGAGTGTTAGTTACATGTGTGAACACCCTGCCTGCTTTCGTAGACCCTTTCAAGTTTCAACCAATTTGACCCACCACCCTTAACATATGCTTGGGGGCACATGGATGGTACATCTTGGAAGGTATTTTTCCAAGGTATTTTTCCCTATATGATCCATTCCTAGAAATTTTGCTTGGATGCATCTTTCTCTTTTTTTATTTTTTTCGAAAGGACCAAAAAGTATGCCTGTTATTCAACCACAACATTCTTTCATTTTTGGATATATGATGTTGATTTCATGGCCTGTTGAGTTGCATTTGTAGAAATTGATGATGAATATTTATGCATATGGATCTTATCTAAATAGTTTTCCCTGAGGAATTCAAAAAATTATCAACACTGTATCTTAAAGGAACATAAATATGGTCTTCAAAACTTACACTTCCTTTAAAATCAAAGACTACTATAAAGCTCCCCTTCTGCTTTTGGACAGTCCCCATAGTAGCATGAGCGCATAAAATGAAGAGATGGCCACAAACATCTTCCATTGTGGCATTTCGTGTCATACACAACATACAACCACAATTCACAACCAATTTGTGCCATACCCAACTTTCAAAATAGTTGTTCACCTCACAGTGCTTATTCTGCAAGCATCTTCCTCACAGTGCCTTCAAAGTGTCAAGATATTTGTGCATCACATGGACACCTTAGAGCTAAGCATACACCTACTCCAACCAAAGTCACACCAACTATGCACTTTATACAATATATAGTATACACTATACAGTAGTATGAGTTTCACAGGGTAATCTGCTTCCAACTTTGTAGAAAGTCTAAGGCAGTTTAACTCCATGAAATGCTTCCTATGTAATACGTTATGTTTTGATTTGTCTTGTGGGATGAAACAGAAAATTTATATCATGTGAGGAAAAATCTCTCTTCTATTATTATGAGGGGAAGCTCCCTTCATTCAAAGCAGAAATAAAATCTATTCACAAAAGACTTTCCAGTTGAATTTTTTGACATATATCCGACATACTTAACATGCAAAATTTGAAACTATTTTCACACAAGGTTCAAGCTAAAATAGTATTTAGATGTTACACACAAAAGCATTTTGCTACTCTTTGCTTACAAAAACAAGGATACATTAATTTCTTGATAAATATTATTGTCTAGAAACCCCATGCATGTACATAAGAAACTCAAAACTGCTGAAAATGTTCCCACACTATAAAATTCAACCCTCAACGGAAATGTTAGCAAAGTAAGAACAAATACTGTTATTCACTAGATACCCACTTGTAACAAAGTTCAAAATTGATACTTGTATTCTTTGAACCTGCAAAGCCAAAATTCTATCACTGATAGAACATAAAGATAACACTTGAACATCAAGGTTGCATGTGGTGTAACAAAATTCATTTTCACACAAGAAAAGCTATTATTAATAAGGTTTCCACAAAGTTTGGGGCCTTGCATGTATTTCTTGATCACTAACTATGAATTAATTTTACTAAACTTTTCTTTGAATTACAATATTATTTTTGATAATTTGTGGAGGGAATCTTTAGGGGCCCCCACCCTTACATAAGAATGATAGTATACATAAGATCTAGTAGAAAAGGGACATATCCCAACAAACAAACTTAAGCCTAAGAGAAATAACTAGCAAAGGAAGAGATAAAGCAACTAACAAGGACATAAACAAGTGCCCCAAGAAAAAATACTAGAAAACTAAGCCAACCCGCTCTTCAAATGAGACCAAAGGATCATTTGGCTAAAATATTTTTGCCTCAAGAATGATTTTATGTTTGAAACAAGAGTCCAACCATCTAACCAATCCTTAATTACACTTTCCAACAAATGAGATGAGGCTAAGAATGGTCTCACAAAGGAGGGGGATGTGGCCGCAACTTGAGAGTCAAAATTTGGCTCAACAATAGGGGGAGTTAACAAGGAGAACCCACACAACTAAACAATACTCTTAAGCTAAAAAACAGCCAAAAGGGAATCACTTTTCACCAAAAGCACTTGAGAGCCGAAAAGGAGGAACTTCTTTATTAGGAGAAGAAACCACAATAGGAGGAGATGAAGAGCGCACAACATTAGAGGATTAGGAGGAGAATTGGAGAGAGGAATAACCTTTGTAGAAGGATTTGAAACAAGAGGAATGAAGGAGATTTTTATCAAAAACCAACCAATGGCAACACTTTGGCCTAGACCATTGGGAGGCAAATGAGCTGCCGTTCAACTATTTGTGTGAACAAACCTCCACAAAATACTGTAGGAGAAGCAAGATATACACCATAAAGCTATTGTTTTGTAGTCTAAAGGTTGCTTCCAAATACATTCCCTCACAAAATCTCTTTTGGAAGACCTCAAAAAAATCCAATTGAACAAGCAATTGGGCAAAGTTCGAATGGGAGCAAGAATCTATCTTAGGAGCTATAGAGATGAATCTCACTAAAGAGTTTCCTATGACAATTAGATGAGAAGGTTGCCAAAATTGAAACAAATGTTTCGGCAATTGATCCCAAACACAAGCTAGAGAAAAGGTCTTTGAAGAGAGGACAAACTCTAGAAATTGCATTTTCATATAGAACAAAGTTGAGCCCAAATTCAAGGGGACTCACTTCCAAAAGATACTATTGATCTTCCTTCTAGCCACAAGATACAATAAAAAAACCCTTGAGTGCATGAATAATAATTAGTTCTTTCGATAAAGAGGGCTTCCAAATCTTGGATACCCAAGCATTCAATTCTACCAAACTTGGCCAATGATGTTGGAATCAACAAACTAAACCTAGACTTAAATATTGCTCAACCTTTGCTTCCATATTTGGAACCACAACCAACAACAAGTGAATTAGAGATTTAAGCATAATTTGAGATGAAGATCAGGCAAGAACCCTCCCAACAAACTGCCGCACCTTTTAGAGGCAGCTTAAGAATCTACAAAACTCATCGAAGGAAGACCTAAAGCCTGCAAAACCTCACATTCCCCAAAGATTCTAAGGAAGCAGAAACAATCCCGCTTTTGGATAAGAGCAAATGTAGTGTACACAATGTTTGAAATGCCTACCACCACACCCACCCAACAATGATCCTTGGTGGTATCCAGCCAAGACATCAAGAGAAGTAGCGCATGTACATGCATAGAGTGCACAATACTCCCAACCAAAGCAATAATGTGAACATCAACCGCTTAGCCTAAGGAGCTGTTGAATATTCTGTAACCTCTCAATCTGATGCAACAACCATGTAGGCATTAGAAGACAAATGCTCAAAGCATGATATGCCACTCAAAAACCTTGGACCACTTGAGGAGTCTAAAGAAGCCATCTTTGTTGTTCTTGCTGTTTTCTCAATTACAATTTTAAATTGCACAAAGTGTTTACTGACAGCTTCCAATGAATTGAAGATGAAATCTCCAAAAATAATTGAACTCTAAAAATAGATCACCCATCTAAGATATATCATGTATATATAATATATATAGTATATAGATTATTCTTTCAAAGGATGAAATCTACTTTGGAGCTGATTTCATGGCCAACTTGTTGGAGCCTTTCCTGATCTGGTAAATCTGGTTTCTTTTCACTATAGCTCATATCATTTGGATCAAGCAAGTTGATGCAACAAACCTTGGGTTCATGTGAACTGATCACATCTTTATTTTGCATGATCATTTAGTTGTAATTAACTTGCTATTGTTCTTTAATGTTTACACTATGATAATCTTTGGTGTGTACAGCTTGTCAACTAGGGTTTGACCAAAATCTTAGGTTTTATTGTCTTTGGACAAAATAAATCTGACATGGTCATGCTTGGAATTTGTCAAACCCAACCTCCCTATCTTGCAAGCCTTTGCCCAAACCCTAGGCCTTTTGCCTTGATTATAAATCATGTGCCCTTTCAATTTAGGTTCATATTTCTATTTTAAATACTTTGCCAAGCATATGCTTTCACTTAAAACTAGTATTCTCCAAGTTTTTGGGATGTGTGGACAACTAATAAAATTTTATTTTTATTTAAAATCTAAAATTAAAAATAGCATGAATTAAGTGAAAAGAAGAGATCTAATAATCTATTTGATAATCATAATGGCATAAACAATTGATAATTTGATTTTTAAGTATAAATGAAATAAGAATCACAACTAGAGTCTTCAATTGATAGACATTAAAATGAAAAAATTGGAATGCCAAAAAAATATATGTATAGTTGGCTTCCATTTGAGCAACAAGCTCAAACATTAGATTCATTAGCCATTGGATATCACAAAAACTCCTCATCATTGGAATTGTTGGAATCAATTGTATCCTTATCTTGCAATGTGAACCCAACAAATTGTGACCACATCTTGCTATTCATCAACTTGTTGTGGCTCCTAAGATTCTACATTCCACTTTGTCATTGCGCTTTGCTTATACTTAGATGTCTTGCAATCAATAAAACACAAGGCACTAAGTACAACACCAAGATTTTTTGCTCTCTTAGCAGTAATTATGTTACTTAGGTGAGAAAACGTGAATGACAAGCGTGCCAAGCAATCTTGGAGGTCCATATAGTCACCACCAATGAATTGGCTTGCCCTATGCTAAAGTGTGCTTGCCAATCTTTGTTGAACTCTTGTAGCCATTGAATTTAGTAAATCTTGTCTACTCAACTTTGATCAATGAAGCTTCCTCTATACTAAACATTTTCTTAAGGGCTTTCATGAGGCCATTTCTCACCTCATGGAAATCTACGAGAACAATTATGTCAAGTCTCTCCACATACCATATTGGATTCAATGCATATGTATCCATGTTTAGAGGGCTGTTTAACTTCTCCCATCTTTTTGGATGGTCAATTGAATATACTCATGCTAGAACTATAGGGTGATGTCTCTTTCACGATTAGGGGTCTTCATTTGGCCAAGCATACTATCAATGTAGTCATAAATCTCCCAAAAGCTAGGATTGTCAAAATCCCCAAATCTAATGTCATTGAAAAGAATGGATACAAAAGATATGGTATATCTCAAATTTCACCAAAAACGATTGCTAGCCACAATCTCCTTCACCTTCATCCCCTACTCTATTATGGACTCCTCCCACCTTTTATAATCTTGTGAAATAATCATTAGTTGCAAGGGCTCTTGCAACTTAAGCATCCTTTGTAGTAGAATAGAGAATGAAGCAAATTGAGTTTCAAATGGCTTGAGGACTTCCCGTTGGAAAAGGATCAAAACAATGGCAATGAGGTATGGTAGGTGCATTATTCATAGCATGCACAAGACATGGGATCAAGTACATGTGCTTATAGGTGTATTGAAGTAATTTGCATGCTTGATGCAGGAGCATCTAGGTCACTTGTGATCCTTCTCACCCAAAAATGTGGTCGTTTGAATTTTGGTTTTTCTTTTTTTTTGTCTTTTACTAGGTCAATTTTGTTGTCATGTGTGGGGTTTTCCTAAGGCGTTTCATCCTTCCTTTGTTGCGCAATTTAGATGAAGTCATGGGTACTAGTTATCATTTGTTGTAGTTCTTTGACACGTGCATGTAAAGTTATGATAGGTCAATTGTGCATTGGGGCTTGTTGACTCGTGCTCATCCTCATTGTTGGGCATGTATTACATATGTTTTGATTGTGCCTTATTGTTGGACATGATATTGATAAGGGCATGGGAGTTATAAGCCCGCAACACATTCTAATTGATGGTTATCCTACCTTCCAACCTCTAACGTAGCAATTAACATTCATGCAATGTCTAATAAGTGCTTTCCTCCATTTATCGATCATGGATTGAGTCCTTTATGTCGAGCAATAATGTCCTTTGTTGAACATCTATTTTTAGTGAAGGTATGTGTACTCATCACTTGTCAATATTGGTCGGCAATTAGTTTCATGCGCCTATTCTTGGTTGGCAGCAGCTGTCCTAGGAGAATTTTTGCTATAAAATAAAACATATTTATGGGAATCAAAACAAGTGATAGAACATGTAATAGGAAGTCATGGGACTAAGAAGCTAGAAATCATTTTCCTAGTGGTCATCATGGGACTTTGACATCCTGTTGTGACCTTTTCACACATCGCCCCATTGCAAATTGGGACCCCCTGTTTTTTTTGTTTTTTGTCTTGGCGTCACAACTGCTTATCACCATTTTTCTTTTACAAATGAGGAGTCGGAATTTTGAGTGGTCACCCAAGCCAACTGGAGAATTCAAGCCCGAATCAGTGCCTGAACGTCACGGAAGTGCTCAGAAACCTGTGCTTTGAGTCAATTCTGACACTTCCTATTTTTTAGGGATTTTTGCTTTTTCGCTTTTTTCATTTTTGGCATTTTTGGACCAAACTGGTTCCCTATTTTTTAGGGATTTTGCTTTTTCTATTTTTAGAAAGTCAACCCTGGTCAACGAGTCAACATTTCCATTTTTAGAACCAAAAATCAGCCAAAAAATCGAAAAATCGAGCAAAAATCAAGAAAAGCATGGAAAAGCAAGATAGAATCTGGAAAAATCAATGCAAAAATCATAAAAATCAGACCTCTGAAATGAGAAAATCAAGAGGAAAGGCATGCAAATCCATGGAGAAATTTGCCTAAGTCTGGATCTTCAAAGCTCACCCATGAGAAGAAAATGGCTAAGGCATGGGCAAGTCTGCCATGCCTTGGATGGAAGATGGCGAGAGGTTGAGCAAGTCCGCCCTTGACATGGCAAGACCCTTTGGAAGTCCGCCCCAGCACTTAGAAGAAAATGGCAAGACATTCACAAAGTCCGCCCTTGCTTGGCAAACATCTTGGCAAGTCCACCCTTGCCATGGAGATGGGAAGATGGAAAGAAAAAGGCAAAGTCCGCCTTCAAATGGAGATAAATGAGGGACGTCCAAGCACACATGAAGTCCGCCCCTCACATGGCAAAGCCAACATGAAGTCCACCCAGCCTAGAGCAAGGAAGAAAATTGAAAAATTTGGCTAAGTATGGACGCCTTTGAGGGGGAAACATGAAAAATTTGGCTAAGTATAGGTGCCATGCCTATGTAATGTTACCTGGGGGAGAAAAATTTCATGAAATTGACTAAGTATTTGATACCTCGGAAAATGAAATTTGAATTTTGGGCCAAGTGTAAAAGGAAAATACATATGGAAAAGAAGTTTGGAAGTCCACCCTCAAGCATGATGAAAATATTCTAAGGCATGAATGTCTAGAGAGGAAATATCAAGACAACTCCAAAGTCTGCCATGCCAAAGGGGAGTATGGAAAGGAAAGTTCAAAGTCCGCCCAGCCTAGAGGGGGAGAGAAAACTTAAAAACAAAAAATCGGCTAAGTGTTGGCAAAATATGGTTAAGGATAGAAGATGGCAAAAGCACTTGCAAGTCCGCCTAGCACTTGGTCAAGATGGAGACAAAGTCCACCATGCATATGGAGAGGCACCAAGGAAGTCCGCCCTAGCATCAAGGAGACAATGTCAGACACATCACAAAGTCTGCCATGGACTTGTCCAAGACTTGATGAGGTCCGCCCAGCCAAGGAAACTCAGAAAATTGGCTAAGTAAAAAAAAAATTCAAAAAGAAATTGGAAAGGCACAAGTGAAGTCTAACCTTGCTCAATGGATGGACGACACAAGCAAGAGAAAGTCCGACTTCCCTTGATCTAGGCATGACCAAAGCAGCTCAAAGTCTGACTTAGCTCAAATAAAATGTCTAAGACTGCAGCAAGTCCGCTTGGAAGGAAAAGATGATATGTCCAAGTATTGATGAAGTTCGCCCTTGGAGAGCAAAATGTCAAACACAATGACAAGTCCACCTTGAAAAGAACATGGAAAGACCAACACAAGTCCGACTTTGCTTGGAGAAGGCATGTCCTGACATCCATAAGATCCGCCAAGTACAATGGCAAACGTGATGCAAAGTCCGACCTAGACCAAGAAAAGAAATGTCAAAGTGTTGAGAACGTTTGCCCCGGTGTAAAAGAAAAGATGGTAAGCACTAGAGAAAGTTTGACTTCTCCCTAGAAATGTTTGTCCAAAGTGGCTTGAAGTCTGACTTAGGCCAAGAAAGAAAACGTCCAAGCTCATGTAAAGTCCGCCCAAGGAGAGGATCAGAAAATTGGCTAAAACTCAGAAAATTGACTAAGTGTTGGAAAGAAAACAGGGAAAATGAAGAGGAATAAAATTAAAGAGGAAATGAATAAAATCCTTAGCACAAGCCAAATTCATAATTGAAGGCAAATCCACAAGAAAAGTTCATTCAAGTATGGAGATGGCCAAAATCTCGGCTAAGTGTTAAATGGTCCACATGAAGGTATTGCAAAATGAAATTGAATAGCCAAAATTTGGCTAAGTATGGGAAATACTTCATAGAGAAAATTCCAATTTCCTCCATTATGGCAAAAGCACAGGGGAGTTCCTCTCCAAATTCAAGGCACTTGAAGGAATTTTAGAAGAATCCAGAAAGAAAGACTTAATAACTTCAAGTCTAAACATTTGCTCCAAGGGGGAGACTTCCAGACTTCAAGCGCAAGTGCGAAGAAGAAATCAAAAGGAATCCAGGGTCAAAGCTAGGAAGAGACAAGCACAAAGGACAAGAGTCATTGGCAAGAAAAATATTCTAAGGCAAGCATGTGGAGGAAAAACAAAGTGACCAAGAAGACATCCAACACGTTGAGGTGGCGCCTCGTCATCTTCCAACCAATCAAATTGTTCCAAATCAACATACAACAACTTTCTATTTTATTGTTGGTTTATATTTAGCAGAAGGACAAGTGTCCCAGAATGTAATTTTCTCATTGGTCGAGAGGTAGTTGGTTATGACAAACCCTAATTAGGGTTTTATTTTGTAATCTTGGCCGTTGATCCTAAATCAATCTTGGCTATTGAATTGTAATTGGGGAGCCTATAAATTGAGCTCGCCCCTCATTTGTAAGGTGTGGAGACAGTGTATGAAATTGTTGCATTAGACTATTTCCGATAATAAAAGCTATTATGCATGATTTGCTTTGAATCACTTTTATTGTCAAGTAGTGAGCAAGGTTGCATAACTTCTTCTACCATAGATTAGAATTAGATTACGATTAGAATAGAACTTGCTTTGAATGTTTGTTAAGTGAATGCAAGATTTGATCAGTATAGATTAAATGGTGAAATATTGCTCATACTTTCTTGGATGGATGATTTTCATTTGATGCATAAAGTTACTGAGCTTGCGGGATTGTGGATGCTTAACTTCGGTCTTACTTTAGGCATGAAAATTATAAACACACCCTTTGAAGATTGCACCCACTTTATGTAGTTGTCCTAAGGAGGCGAAACAAAGCATGGTTACTCCTTTCACTTGATCTTTACTGTCTCTTGAATTCCTAGGCGTAGATTAGATCCTCTAAACCCTTATCTTTTTGCCTTTTTTTTGAGATCCAAACTGAAAGTCCTAATCGAAGAAGCCTTTAATGATAAATCCGTCTAAGTCTTGAACTGGTGAATTGAACAAGCCTAGCGTAAGTCCCTTTGTGTATTACTAGCATATCACAACGCCCATTGAGCTTATCCACATGTCATGACTCGACGAAAGAAACCTTGGAGTCGCCATATGATCTTCTCACAATCTTAGCATATGCGGTGACTTTGTTCAAGAGAGGATAGAGTGTCTTTGGACATTTTATTTTGTGTGTTCGGTGGATGATAAAACGTACACCAACACGTCCAAGATAGAGACATTACAATTTTTTTTAATTTGATTGAAGTGCCTTATGGTTGGACTGTGTGCAAGAAAATTGTCATTTGAAAGTTTGATCTCTATTTTTTGAATTATGGTTATTCCTTGTTGCAAGTTGTAGTTTGAATTTGGTCCATAATTTCTGGGTGATTGTCATTTCCATTCTGCCTTTTGTAGTAGTGGTGTTGTATAGAGCCACTAGGATTGATTGCTTTTCACTGGGTACTTGATCCTTGCCTACATCAAGTGGTATCAGAGCTAGTTAGCTCACTAGGTTACTGAAATTTCTGAAGTAGTTAGTCTTGGACAGGTCTAAAAATCTTATTGTAGGTGTGAGAATCTGATGGCTGCAGAAAGCTAAAGGGGAAGACATGGTTCATACTTCATAGAGGCCTACTAAGAGGTTAGAGAAATGTTGATATAACAAAAATGCTAAGAGAAATGTTAACTAGATTGGAAGCAGTAGAGGAAGCACATAGAAGAAGTGTGCATGTTGAAGATATAAGTGAAGATGAAAAATAAGCAGCAATAGTAGGCCAGTAAGGGAAAAAACGGACTATTCTTGAGAGCTATGCCTCACATAGGAAACAAACTATGGACAAATACTTCATGTTACAATGGTAACTTGAATCTTGAGGAACTCTTAGATCAGATTTTAGAAATGGAAAAACATTTTGATTTTGAGTTAATAGAAAACTCAAAGAAGGTAAAATTTGGCATTACTAAGTTGAAGGCTCGTGCATCCTTGTGGCGGGATCATGGGATTGAATGGTTGCAAAATTGAAGGTGAAGTTATTACCAACAGATTATCTTCTAAATCTACTAAGGAAATTACAATATTTGAAGCAGTGAGAGATGAAAGCCAAGACCTACATAGAGGAGTTCTATAAGTTCAATATTCAAGTTGGTCATGTAGAAGATGATGAGAAAAAGATTGCAATATCTATCAATGGACTTTGAATGTTATTCCAATACAAGTTTAGCATGATCTGAGTAAAATTAGTGGAGAAGGCTTACAATATGCTTTAGTGTAGAAGAGAAATTGGCCAAAAAGCGGCAAAGCAACTCAAGAGGAAGACGAAAATCCTCCAAAGGAAGAGGACATTTTAGTGATGATAAAAGACAATATACAAACAAGAGGGAATCTATCATCTCCTGAAGTGAGAATTTCAATCAAGTTATAAGAGGAAGAGGATACTTTGAAAGAGGAAGAGGTAGATTCACCTAATATATATGTGAGGAGGTTGGTCATAGAGCCTTCAAATGTCCACAATCATAGCAAAATTATGGCAAAAAACCACATTGCCCAAGTTGATTAGGAGAGTGTAGCATCACCTAGGCATACAAAATAAGTAGAACAAGGAGAGTATCTCACGATGTAGGGAGTGTTAATAAAATCAAAGAAGGAAGAATATGAGCTTGCACAAATGGAGAATCTATTTAGGACTATATGGAAGTCCAAAGGAAAATGTTGAAAATTGTTGTTGATAGTGGAAGCATGGACAACTTGGTGTCCACAAAGATGGAGGAGAAACTCAAGCTAAATAGGGGCCAAACCTCCTAGGCCATACAAGTTCTCATGGTTGTAAAGGGAGCATCAACTCCTGGTAAGTGATCAATGTTTAGTAGATTTTTAGATTAGTGTATATAAGGATGAAATATTGTGTAATATTATGCCCATGGATGATTGTCATGTCTTGCAAAGGGAGCATCAATTCTTGGTGACTAATGTTTAGTAGATTTTTAAATTAGTGTATATAAGGATGAAATATTGTGTCATATTATGCTCATGGATGCTTGTCATGTCTTGTTGGGGAGACAGTGGTAGGATGACAAGAGGGCTGTACATGATGGGAAGATGAACACCTACACCACTATAAAAGATGGTGAAAAATTTACATTGAGTCCATTGAGTGACATGGGAAAGGTAATGGACAATAGTCCAAAGGTATGTTTGGTTTCAAGAAAACAATTTTAAAAGATTTTGAACCTAAAGAAGTTAGGACAACAAAACAAGAAGAGGAAATTCCACTAGAAGTAAATAAATTATTGGAAGAATATGCTGAAATTCTTTCATAGGAGTTGCTGGATGGATTACCACCCATGAGGAGTATTAGTGATCATATGGATTTGATTCCCAAAACAAGCCTACCAAACAAGGCAGCATACAAAATGACACCATTAGAGGAGGAAGTGAAGAGGCAAAGGTTTGATGTTATTTTATGACAACAAACATTCTAGAAGAAACGTCAAAGACGCTCCATTCCCTCTGAAAAACTACCTCGATGCTAAGACTCAAGAAATATCACACGGCACCAATGTTCAGTTAGGTGTGGATGAGCTCTGTGGTTTGATGTGATTATGCTGGTAACACAAAGGGACTTATGCTAGGCTTGTTCAATTCACAATGAAGGTCTAGACAATGAAGCTCTATTGTTTGGGTCATGGATCAAACAAACTAAAAAAGGAGATAAGGGTTCAAAAGTTCTAATCTACTCCTAAGAATTCAAGAGACGGTATTGACTTGGAGGAACCAATACACACACGCTTCGCTTCAACGACAACTACACAAGTAAAAAGTGCAATCTTCAAGGGAATGTGCTTATGATTTTCACGTCATGAATAACTACCATCAAATCGAACAATAATTATCCAGACAAAAGTTAAGCATCCACAAAATAAGCTCAGGCTAACTTTACGCATTGAATGAAAATCATCCATTCAAAGAAAGGATGAGCAAAAAGTTTCACCATAATCAACACTTATCAAATCTTGCATTCATCTAACATACATGAAATAAAATCTAAACTATGATGAGGGATAAGAACCATGACAACTCCAAAATAAGAGAAGTAATCACCATCAGAACAATGCATGCATTACTTATTACTTTGGTAATCTTACAACAGTTGCTTATCTCAACATGTTTTGCAACATGCTCCCACCTTTACAAATGAGGGGTGAGCTCAATTTATAGGCTCCCCAATTACAATTCAATGGCCAAGATTGATTTAGGATCAACGGCCAAGATTACAAATAAAACCCTAATTAGGGTTTGCTACCCCTCGACCAATGAGAAAATTACATTCGAGGACACTTGTCCTTTTTGCTAAATATGAACCAACAATAAAATAGAAAGTTGTTGCATGTTGATTTGGAATGATTTGATTGGTTGGAAGATGACGAGGTGCCACCTCAATGTGCTGATGTCTTCCTTGATCACTTTTAGTCTTGTTCCTTAGAATATTTTCCTTGCCGATGGCTTTATCCTTTGTGCTTTGATCTTGGATGACTTTGGGCTTCTTCTTCTCACCTTGCCTTGGAGCACCCATTTAGACTTGAAGTTATTAAGTCTTTCTTCCCGGATTGCTTTGGAATTCCTTCAAGTGCCTTGAATTTGGAGAGGAACTTCCTTGTGTTTTTGCCACAATGGAGGAAATTGAAACTTTCCCATACTTAGCCAAATTTTGGCTATTTAATTTCATTTTGTAACATCTTCAAGATTCTGGCCATTTTTGTGCTCAAATAAACTTCGCCAGTGGATTTGTCTTCAATTTTGAATTTGGCTTGTGTAAGTTGGATGTACTTGACGATGTGCCTGCCGTTGTCTTCATGATGCCAAATTCTTGGCAGACTTCCCGTTGGTCTTGCGATGTGCAGGGGTGGACGTCCAGTTTTCTTTCATCTTCCTTCAAGTCGGACTTTACACTTTCTTTGCCATTTTCTCCTTTGAAGATTCGCCTTGTGTAGTCATTCGCCTACAAGAAACAAAATAAATAAATTTAGATTTTCTCTCTCCTACTTTCATTTTCAGGCTTTTAATTTTCTCCAAAATGGCTAATTTATTTGATTTTATCTTTATTTTATTTTTAAATTTAGCCATGGCGAAAATTATTTTTCATTTTCTCTCTCCTGAATTTGGACTTCTCACTGTTTGCCATACTCTCTCTCTACAAGTTGAACTTGGTGAACATTTTTCCATGGCGGACTTTGCATGTGCTTTGTCTCTTTTCTAAGTGCCAAGGTAGGACTTTCCTCTTGTCCGGACATTCTCGCCATTCCTTATGGCGGACTTTGGAGACTTCCATTTCAAATGTAAGGCAGACTTCAAGAAGTTCTTGCCATTGCCTTAGGCAAATTTGCTATAACTTTCTTTCCGCCCATTTTATTTGGCAATTTTTTGGAAATATGCTAACCAATTTTTTTCGATGAAGTAACACAACATAACCAGCACTTAATCAACTCGGTTAGCGTTAGCTCCAAATAGAAAACTGAACTTGAAAGAACTCACACCAAGAATGC
This sequence comes from Sequoia sempervirens, assembly GCA_007258455.2. NCBI lineage: Eukaryota > Viridiplantae > Streptophyta > Pinopsida > Cupressales > Cupressaceae > Sequoia > Sequoia sempervirens. The sequence continues at coordinate 1,741 of VDFB02013697.1, read as the reverse complement.
ACACTCAATCCCAATGAGGGATAGGTGTTGTCATATGGCGGAGGAGCTAAATGAAAATACTTGAAAGAAAACTACTCAATGTCAAGAATGTGCACTCAAGATCCCACTGAGGGCGAGGTGCTAACATATGACGGAGTGTTGAATTGAAAAAACTAGAAACTGATAGGCGGATAACCAGCCATGATGAGCATTTCCACACTACCACCAAACAGTGGGGGGAAAAGATTACAATTTAAACAATTCATCCGCTGCGGCGGGCATCCACAGAATTGTGGGAATTCACCACTTGAAAGTGGGTACAATGATATAACAAATTCTTTCTCCGCACTGGCGGTAAACCGTCCAGGGGTAATTAATTAGAATTTAATCAAGTAGTTGCAGCAATAATAATGGGTTAGATTAGTACTACTAATCAAAACCTTACAATTCAAAGGACTGCAAAAATATGAATTACAATGATAGAGAAATGAGATAAGAAGATAAGAATGAATTCCAATAATGTTCTTTGCTTTCCAATGACAGAATATGATTAAAACAGGAAACTTATAAATCTGATGTAAAATCCTGAGTTCTGGAAATTCATATCAGCAAACTGGAAATCAGTAAAATACTCATAACTCACTCATTTCACCTCCGAATTGATTGAAGTCTTTTGCAAAGGTCTCTCAGGAGGTAGGCGCCCAAAAACCAAGTACCAAACAGCAGCAAATTCCAACTTATATCAATTTGCACAATTCCCAATGCTCTTAGAAAGGTACGGCCCTCCTTGGAGGGGCGATTTTCATTTAAAAATCAGACACTTAAAATTAAATTCCCAAAATTAATATGAAGGGTCGCCCAAGGTCAGCAAATAGATTGGTGAAGTACCCAGAACCAATTTCAAACTGGAAAATAAACTATGAATAAAAATCACCTTCAGCTGTAGATGAATCAGCAAACCAAAATTGCCAAAATCTCCAGAATTCTTCAATCAAATGAGCTCAATCTGCTAGTCTGATGTTGAGAAGCAGCAATGTAGCCAACTAGGTGTTATATTGCAAACACGAAATTGGACGAAAGGCTAGGAGGTAGACATCCTCGAAGCAATATATCAATTGTCATTCCGACAACATAACTTTAGCATAATTTTCATGGATCAAATGCTGGAGCAAAATCCTTCATTAAATAGAACTCACAAACTCTTCAAATTCCTGAGAAGTATACCAAAAGTCATAGGAGACCTTTCAAATTTCCACAAAAAACAAATAACTTCTCAAGATGGCGTCCTTTTTGCATAATAAGAATTTCACTTTAATTTAAAATTCTCTCTTAATAAAGTGGCGTCCACTTTTTCCAAGGCATTATGTTCTTGTCAATAATTATTAAATCTCTTCATGAAGGCGCCACCCTTCCAAGTCCCCTTTTTAAACACAACTTAAAGTTGTTCAACTAGGCCAAGGGGGTCAACTGCATAATATAACCTTGATGCTTTTATTCAACATAAAAATGCCTTAAGAGGACAATCATGAACTGCAAATAAATGCTCCAACTGGAAATGAAGTATTGAAAGCTAACAAACTCCATACTGCTTAAAATAGAATTTAATATAAATAGTAAACTCTCAGAAAATGCCAAAGAACCTCAAAACTGGAAACCCTAATTTTACCTCATACACGCCTACAGGCTTTCGGAATAGGCTGATGAGTGTCAGAACAGATTACTGATGAGAAGGGGACATTACATTTTCTATCGTCAATTTTAT
>VDFB02013695.1:0-20612 GCA_007258455.2 Sequoia sempervirens | reverse complement strand
TGCATCGATGAAATTATGTGTGGCACCCGTGTCTAGTAAAGTGATCACCTTCTGACCTGCTAGAAGTCTGCGAAGTCTAAACAACCCATCTCTCTGAAGGCTAGTCAAGTGTGCTTCCTGTAGCTTCCTTCCTCCTTCGTTTTCACCCTCATTTTCGGACCTATCATCATCTGAAGGCTCGGAATCAACTTGCTGGTCTGACAGATCAGATTGCTCTTTGCCCTCATAAAACCACTCCATCTGATTGTTTTTCACTTTGGGGCGAAGCGGGCATATATGTTTTTCATCGTAGGGTGCCTTGCACCAGAAACACAATTTTGTCTTCCGCAAATCATTCAATGTTTCTCTGTCAAAGGGTGGTGCATTCTGTCTCTTAGGATCAGGTGGATCCCTCCTTCTGTCAAAGGGCCTATTCCTATCAAAAGACCTATTAGGCCTCATGTAGGGTGTCGAACCTGAAGTGAACTTGCTGCGAGGTGCTGCAAGCTCCATGTTCCGCGCCTTCCTCATGGCTTCCTGAAGGGTAGGAGGATCAAATGCCTTGACCCAACCTCTCATAGGCTCTGTCAAACCCTCGACGAAGAGTATAACAAGTCTCCGTTCTGAAATGCCTGTCACCATGACTGCAACCTTCTGAAACTCACTGACATACGCATCCAAACTACCTGTCTATCTGAGCTGAGCTAGCTCTCTGAAGTAGAGTTTCGGATCTTTCTTATCAAAACGCTCTATGAGCCTGTTGGTGAACTCCTGGTAGGTAGTAACTGCATGATGGCCAGGTGTGTACATGCCATGATGCCACCAATCATGCGCCAGCCCATCAAGATGCAAAGTAGCAAACTTAATGGCCTCATCCTCCTGCATAGGTCTCAGTGAAAGATAATTGTCCAACTTCTGGACCCAAGACCTCACTGATGTCTTATCAGAACCATCATAGTATGGCAAGGTGATTTTGCTGACTGCATATTGCAAGTCCCTATTCACCTATGGCTGTGGCTGCTGGAGCTGAGGAGCTCTACGGTCAAATCTGCCTCCTCCTCTAGGTTTATGAACATCCATAAACTCGTGAAATGATAACGCCTGCCTAATCTCAGGTGCCAATGATAGATACTCACCGTGAAACCTAGTCACATCCGCTACTGACATGCCATTATGTGGCTGAAACTCCTAATGATGCCCCTGTTGCTCTGCCCCCGGAGTCGGAGGTGGGGTCTCCCTGGGTATGAATGTAGGTTGTCCGGGCCTACGCTCATGATAGATCGGTGATAGCTGTCGTGGTACTGATGCCAAAGGCTAGTCCACTCCTGCAGTCCTGCTCGACTGTCCGATCTGGATGTAGTGCGGCTGCGATGGAGTATACTGCCTAATAGTGTCCATCAACTAGGACATCATGTCCATCATGTTATCATGCCTGCGTCTAAACTCCTCCTCAGTAATATCACCCTCTGCATGTGCTTTCCCTGAATCCCTGAGTGTCTCTGCAGGGATCTCACGGTCTGCCATCAGGGTTGCAACACTGTTCTCGCTGTTGTTGGAGCTAGATCTATGAATACCCAATACTCCTGACACTGTCTCACCCTCAGGAATAGGTGGACCTGTCCAATCCTCAACTTTGCCTGTTCCTATACCCTTGGTATAATGAATGATATCTCTACTCATGAAAAAGCAACCAAAAAGCACTCTGTTTTCTGAAAAAGCAACTGAAAAAGCACAGGTTGGCAGGAAAACTGTGCTCTGATACCACTGTAAGAGACCAGGTGTCTCTCAACCCAAACCCTTTACGGAATATGCTGATTTTGTTTGTTTTTGTATTTTTTTGTGTTTTTGAGGATTTTTGCAATAAAACAGTAAATTGCGATTTTGCTCTATAAGGCTTTAAAAATTCATAAAAAATAAATAAATAATAACTATGCATCAATATTGATCTCCAGATGAAGGCGCATTCATATATTCACTTCTAGAACTCAAATGACAAATGAAATCAATTACAATGAGAGAAAACAATATTTTATTTGGAAAGAACCTGTAGACTTGCAGGCGCCAGAAAACAAAGAAATGTACGGCTGAAACAAAGAATGAATCCTCAGGCTCTGAAATCGATGCTGGAGCTCTGTAGACCCTAGGCGCACCAAATCCAAATGATAGAAACTGATAACTGGAGGCGTGGTTTCCTGAGGAAGGTGGTACGGCCCTGCTGGTACAGAAATGTACGGCTCAGCAGCAGCTCTTAATGAAGTACGGCCTCAATAAATAAGATGCCAGATCTCTGTGGAATAGTCTCTGAGAGGTCGCCCCTGTCAACTGATGAATAACTCTGATAAATCCCCCCTGAATCAATCCTGTAAGTGCAACTGCAACCTCTGTATGAAGTCACCAAGTACGACAATCTTCAACTAGTATTTCACAGTCTCAGTATGCCAGATCTTGAAGAGGTATCGTTCTTCAAAATCGATTGTCTATTGAAACCCTAGGTTTTGCAAACTCCAATGCTCAGAGCAAAAAGAAGACAAATTGAATAATCAAGACATAAGAGTTCGATTTGTCTTTAGCAGTGTATATATAACCCTATCAAAATTTCAACCCCAGCTTCCTTTTTCAATAATCATTTAATAAATGATTAAATTCGTCCTTTTTTGACTTAGGAGAAAAATAATAAATAAATGGCGTCCCATTAATGAATAAATAATTATTCATTATCTCAAATATTTCACTTTATTATAAAGTATTAAAATACTTTATAATATACCATTAATTATTAATATTTAAATAAATTAATAAAGTGACTTTAATATAAAGTCAAAATTATTAATTATTTAATAAATCATTAAATACTCCATTATTTCTCCATCTGACCATCAAGCTGATGAACTGGGTCGACTCTGAGCTAAGCAGCTGAACTAGGTGCCCTGCCCAAAATAGCAGCTTCCGCCTGTCCGACTTTCTAAAAATAGCAAGTCTCTGAAAAACCACACTGAAGGATTCTGCGAAGGCCCAACCTAAAACAACTGCAAGAGGAATGCTCCTAAACACCGGGTAACTGCCTCAAGTGATCGTCTGCACACATCTGTCAGCCTACGAGGATCGAAATAATAGGCTAACCATATATCCAGCTGCGCTGACTAGGAAGGGGACATCACATGGGTCCAAGTCACTCACGAGACATGATACTTCATAATGAGTATTCTATTCTCCACCTCATGAAAATGCATAACAATGTGCACCAAATTGGGAAGGAGTGTTCAGATTTGATTCTTTGGTCTCCTACCTACATATTAATGTTTAATGGTTGCTCTATGATACTGATCATAAGATTCTCAGACTTTGCACTGATGTTAGCAGCGGATTGTTTGGATTGGTGTGTGCATGTTTGACACTATGGCACCTGGAAATTAAATGTTGATGATGAATAGAAGATTTGGGATCTGGATATAACTCAATATTGGATTTATGAACTTTCAGATTTTGTTTCATGGATGGGCTTTAGACAAAATTTCAGATTTGTAGCTATTGTTCATTTCTTAATCAACCAACACATGAATTGTGTTACTAGCATACAGGTGGCTTGGTTAAAATATTCAATCAATAAGGGGTTCATGTATTAATGGGATTTCAGTTTAGAGCCAGAGGCTGCTTGTTTTGTAGGATCACAGATGTGCCAAGCTCAGTTTTGATTTGATCAGCTGGCGGTTTTAATCAAAGTGGCGCAGCGACAACTTGGTAGTCACTTCCAGAGATTGGTTTGGGATCCTAGAATCACAACTGGTTCAGGTGGTTTCGTGGTTGTGCTAACATTGTTTGAGGACAAGCAATATTTGAGAAGGGCGGACTGTAATGTACCCATTTAATTAGGCCAAAACTGTAATTAAATAATTAATTTTAAGTTGTTGAAAAGAGTTAAATTTAAAATACAACTTAAATTAATTATTTAATAATGTTAGTGACTTAAGACAAGAAAGTTAGAATATTTAATAAAAGTCACTTTTAAAGAGGAAATAAAGAGTAAAAATTAAAAAAGTTAAATATGGTTTTCAAGAAATCTTGGAGTGGTTACGGAAGGCTGAATAAAAGATCTGGAGAAGCTCATTTTCAAGAGGCATGGTTGATTTTGGTTTAGAGAGCTTGGCTCTTTTCTCATAACCTAAGAACAAAAACCCTCATGTTCTCAGAATTGGACGAAAACCCAATTCTTACACTGGCGGAGTCACACAGATTTCTCAATTGGTTTGAGTGGTTGGAATTATGAATTTTGTGAGTTCGACTTAAGAAGTGTTAAAAGGATGAGGCCTGTATGTGTATTTTTTAAACTGCAATCCCTATTCTGAAAATTATACATAATAACTTAAGGAGATACATGGTCTAGGTTCAAAATCACAGGGAATTAAAGGTATTAAATCTGCAAAGCAAAAATTAAGCACTAGTTCACGTAATAGAAGGCAAGGATAATCTTCTTCTGGCTGGGAGTATTATAGTAATTGTGCTTTTTAAAAATTAAATAAATTATATTCAGGGAAGAGCATATGAAAAGTCATAAGGAGAATAATCTAGACAGTTGAAGAGATTATGGGATGCACTATGTCTAGAAGACCGTCGAATGAATCATAGCTAGTTAGAAGTGAAACACAAGTCTTTGTTATTCTTCCAGGTGCCAATAAGAAGCTCTCACAGAAGATTTCAAAAGGATTTGATTCAAAACTTAATCACACAAAACTTGGTGGGAGATTTTAATATGTAATTCATATTATATCAATTTTCAAGGAGAATGGAGATACAAGGGAACTGAAGAGTCGCAAAAATACTTTTTCAAATGGAAGTCCAAGAGTCCAAGAATTACTAAAGCCACCATGTCAATGATCCTCAATAGCAAACAAATTTAGGATAGGAGGAGTCGAATTCTTCATTGAATACGGTGAACCTGTATCAAAGGTAATACAGATTCTATTATTTGTGTTCATCGAATAATCACCATAGTTGGGTCGTATTTATTGGGAACGGAAGCAACTTATCCTTTTCGATGCTAAGTAATCTTCAGAAATCCGTGTTCAGTTCAATATCTTTTGGCGCCACTTCATGGTCAATAGGAACGGATAAATATATTCATGATAACAGTCAAAATTAAATAATGAATGCCTTATAATTTCTTGAAGAGTCGTGGCATGGAGTATGAAGCCCCATATCATCTTATAACATCAAATATCATTCTTTGTGAAGAACCAACTCAAAGTTCTGGAAAGCGTCAAACATAGCTTTATATTATATTCAAACCAGATATTTGCATACAGTAGTCATCGGGTTTGTGGAATCACCGGCATGCAATCCTTCAAAAGCACCGCTGTTGGGAAATATTTACAAATTATCGGGTATATCAGGAGAGACTAGTTTGGCATCAAATATTCCTTTGGAGACATGGCATGGTATATAGAAATCGATAATCAATATTTGTGTATGCTGCTTGAAGAAATCGATAACCAATAAAAATCTGAGGTGTATCATATACGTGGAACCTATCTTGCTTAATGTGGCGAGTTTATATGAAATCGGCCATAATATCATCACCGTCCATGAAGAGGGGAGCTGACATGGCTTAGTAGCTGGCTAAACAAACAAAGGATTAGGCTGCGAATCATCAGAATACAGAGCTTTGCATATGATTAAAGTACCATATGAGACAAAATAAAGAATCGTGGAGTTTGAGTTGGTTGAGCTTTATGAAGGCCGATATCATTCATTAAGTTCTTGCTCTATACTACCGCTGTTGCACTTGCTAAGGAGCACTGCATAAGGTTGGAGGGCCCACTGCTTGAGTTTAAGGGCTGTTTGTAACTATGGAGCAGGATGTGTTGTCTAGAATTTCTGAAGTATGTATTAAGCAATGTCAGCAATGCCGGTCAGATGAACATTTATATAATTCTGTATAAACTTTCCAGCTGTTGCACAAATGTGTGTTTTGTATGATGCATTCAAGTTAATACAAATTGCTTAAAAACTTGTGTTATCAGTTGTAGTTGAAAACTTGAAAGTAATCTATGTTACCAATTTAAAAGTATAAATGCATCCATCACAATGTATAAACATTCTTAGAACAGCATATAGATGAAACTGTTTGACGAAATGCCTAAGTAATTGAAGTGGTAGAAATTGCAAAAAAAAAATATAGCAAACAAGGCTGCACATTACATGGAAGGTCAGCCTAAGGCAGGTGAAAACTGGCAAACTTGCTAGTGATTAGCATCCAAGGAAGAGATGGATAAGTCAAAGCAAAGAGATGCACTTTTTAGAGGATTCAACCAAGCAAAAGCGCACCCAAAAATGTGGCATATTGACCTAAAGAAGCACCTAGGTTTTGGGAATGGCAAACAATTTGACAAAGGCCACCTAGGGCATGAAAAGTGGCAATCACTTTAATTAAACACACCAAGGATTAAAGGGAATAACAGATAAATTGAGATGCACTTTTGGAGGGGCAAAGCCACTCAAAAGTTCCACCAAGCAGTCTTAAAAGTGGCAAAGTCTTTATGGAACTGTGCCAACCTCAAGAGGGAACAAACAAGGAGAAATAGCACACAATTTAAGTGGCATAACCATTATGAAACCACACCAAAGGAGTGGCAAACGACTTAGTGAATCGCACCTGGTAGAGAAGGTAAAAAGAAGCATAAAAGTTAACACACTTTTAGCATGGCATTACTATCTTATTTCTCTGCCATAAAATCTTAAGAAGCAGCAACCCTTTTTAAGTGAAAGGCACATTAATTAAAGTGAGTTTAAAACACGTGAATGGTGTGCTTTTTGAGTGGTGCTTACACCTCCAAACTCCACCTTGCTATACTTAATTGGCCAGCATGTTTCCAATGCCCAAGTTGAGTTATTAAAGCAAAATCACTTAGAAGAATGGCGACACCTTCGTATAAGTCAGCTTATGTTAAGGAAAAGCTAGTTTTAAAGCATGGTTGGCCTATTATTATGCAATTATTCCTCAAATAAATTTCATAAACAGGTTTCTTAAGTATTTTTCTGATTTTTTCAGGTTTCTTAAGTATTTTAAATGCCATAAATTAAGGATTTCAAGGTCTGCTGTCACTGGTGAAATATTTTCAGCATAACCAGCCTTTTGTCATTATAAGGCATGCTTTCATGACTCAACTACCACTTTCTAGTCACCATTTTCAACTGTTATTGCCAAGACAAATACATGCCACACCTTGATCATTCAAACATTTGCACCTTGCCTTATATTTGGCAAAGATTTCTTAAGGCGTAGCCATCTAATATGTGCATCTTCATCTGACTTGTTCTTTCCTTCACCATTCACACACCTTCATAAATTGTTTTCCATCAATTATGTGGGGTTTTCTAGTGATTTTTCCACCTCTAAATGATGCTACACTTGAATTGATGTCTCTCTTTCGTCCTGCCTAACCAAATGACTTGGATCTCCTCTTGAATCACTCTCTGCTTCTTCTTTCATATATGTGGTTATTGTCAATCCAAGATCAATGTTTGCTTGGAATAGTATAACTTCAAATCATCCTACAAGAGTAGTTAACCAAAATACACTAGGAATGGACAAGCATTTGCAATCTAACTAGGAGAGGTCATAATTAACTAGATAGACATGAGGCTGAGTCAAATAATGCCAAAAAAAAATAGAGACTGCGAAAATTGAGTTTCGTATGAGTACCACAAATTTGGTGCTTGCATCTTGGGCAGAAACATAGTCAATTAGATATTTAAATTTATTGCAAAACCCCATTGAAACCCTATACAATGTGCATACTTGTAAAATATGTTTATAGTTTTTGGTTTGAAATCTCAAAGAGCTTCCTCTTATAAGTTGAAGAACAATTCTACTATATGTATTGTTTTGTTTTGTGTTATCATGCAGGAGATAAATTAAAATGCTAACATGGCTATATTAAAATGGTATACACATAAGGAAGATGAAGGGACATCTTGGCAGTTACAAGAAATGCAACTGCTCACCTTTTGTTAGTTCATATTCTATATTCTATCTTTTTTGGAAGTACTCCCAAGCAGATGTGTTGAAGTCGCTTGATACTATCAAAGATGTGTGTAATCAAATACAACAAATTGGGAATTCGTGATTTGACCATATGTGCCTATAGAAATAACAAAAATGTTGGTAAAGTGTAATGTCCCCTTTTTCTTCCCTAAATCCACCCAATTTTAATAGTGTTTTTAAACACTAGTATATATATTATATAATATTAAAATATAAATAATATAATTAAATAAATAATAAATAAAATAATATAAGAATACTCTATTGGGGTTGGCCAAGATGGAGGGAAATAAAAATAAAAAATAAAAATATAAAAATAAAAGAAATAAAATAAAATAAAGGAGGTCAGCCTTGTTAAGGTTATTGTGGGAGGGCTATAAAAGAAAGTAAAGTGGAAGTCATTTGGCATCCATTCATATCATATTTTTCATTTGGAGATTCTTCTCTTTGGTTGCAACTTTGGTTGGGCTTAATTCCAAGGACGAAAACCCTTGTGAATTTGGTGAATTGGACGAAAACCTAGCTCATCTTGTGGAGGACTCATAACGGAGTTCTATTTGCACTTCATTGGAAACATTTGGAGGTTGGAGCAGCATTACATAATTAGATTTGCAGATCAGATTTGGAGCAGAATTATTGTAGCATTTTGTGAGCAGATTGCATGAGGGTTTTGCCCTAATTTGGAGAGCCACTTGGAGCAGACGTGAGCGCCCACCTTTGGAGGGTGATTTTGCATATTTGAGCAGCAAGCCCTAAGCAATTACCAAGGAGAAATTTTCCCATCTAGGGTTTGATATTTGAAGACTATTTTGCATATATTTGGTATGTATAAATCATAGTTGCAGATCTGATTTGTAGAGCAGAAATCTAGGCTTATGTTTAGCATGTTTGAGCCCCTGAGTTCTTTGTAAAATCAGTCCAGAATATCCAGTTTTGTAACAGCAGAAGTTATCTACAGAAAATCAGATCTGTATTTTGCATTTGGATGCCCTATCTTGTGTTTTTCATGGTGGATTTCATGTTTGATATGAATATCAATTAGTAGCATCATTTGGCATGTTTATTTGTCATGTTTGGGCACTTGTATGTTCGCTGTAATATTTTGTTTGAAATCAGAAATCAGAATTAGGGTTTGAGCAGAAATAAAATTCAGAATTTTAGGGCAGATCCCATTAAGGATATTTCATAAAGACGACATTCAATTTGGAAACTTGGATTTATTGCTCTAAGATAATGAGACGATCAAAGTGCTGAATTGTCCTCAATCAATTACTGAGCTTAATTTGTTTTTGTTGGATTAGGTTTTTGATATGAGATAATTCAGCAACACTTTATTCCCCAATTGCTTCTCTTGCATGAGAAAATTGTGCGCCTCAATTATGATAGGCTGATAGCATAGTCCTCACCATCTGAAAGGCAACTATCCTACTACTTTCTTCAAGTATTTGACATAGAACATATTATACAATTAAAATCCTATTGATAACTTAAAGCATATGCACCCCATCTTGCTTTATCAATATTTTTTAAAGCTTGTAAACTTAGGCCCAAATTTCTTTGAAAGAAAGAGAGGAATTATACTAATGTCCACAAATGACCAAAATTGGTCAATAGGACTCTTAGGTAAACCGTGAAATCAATAGAAATAAGAAAAGGGGGAAAAAAAGAAGATCCAAAAGGAGGCTACAAGCTTAAACTTAACTAAATGCACACCAAATAAAGAAACCGAAGTGAAACAAAAGTCAAAGATTAATCCACCTTGTGAAGTGCGGACCTATGTAAGGCATGGTGCAAGTCAAAAATCAAAGTCAGATCTGCTATATGGGGTGCACACATATTAGAGGCCATCAGTCATGACTTAAGAAAGGTCCAAAAATCACTTATGAATCGGCACCTAAGTGGCAAGGCCAACCGGCAGGTTCTAAAATGGGATGCATCTATTAACGAAGGTGGCATCTATTTATAACAGTCATAGCTTTTGAAACTCGAGAATTTTTTCTATAGATAGAGTAGCAATCAGAAAATAGAAAGAAATATATTTTTACCATCCAGATCAGCAGTTCAAAAAAATGAATCTGATATTTGTAGAGGTGGTGCCAAAGTTCAAAGACAAGTCAAGTCCTAAATAATAGAGATCAGCAGCTCTATTTAGTAGACATTGGTGCCAATATAGAGAAGTATTTTGTGTTTAAGCATAGATCCATTCTGTTTATTTCTTCTGACAGCAGAACATCACAGCAGACTGTAACCAGCAGAACACTAATCAGCAGTTCAACATCAGTCTTTGTAATCAGCACATGGCAGGGTTTTGAGAATTTTTTTCCAGACAGCAGAATGCCAAAATCACAATAAAATCAGTCATTTCAGCAGTCATAATCTTGTCATGATAGTCACAACAGCAGCAAAATATCTTCAAATCTGTCTTTCTTCTGTTATTCATCTGCAAATTAAAAGAGAAATCAGTCATAGGAGCAGTTTGATGAGAATTTCTCTAGTTCTGATTTTATATAACAAGATTTTAAACAGAGATCTTGTTACAGCATTATAGTGTTTTATTCAGATTTCATATATTGAAGAAGGCAAATCAGAAGACTTCAATCTTTTCAATTTGCAGTATTAAACACTTTCCACGCATGTACCTTCTGCACCGATCCATGATTTTCCAAAGGTTCGTGAAACTGACCTATGCCATGGGTACAAGGTTGCTCAAAAATGAATGGACAGTGGCCTTGTTCAATCAGGTTCGTTCCCCATCTCTGCACAAAACCTTGAGTTCATTCTATAATGTGTCAGACACTACAATCCAGGGAAGAGAGGATAAATCAGTGGATGGACAAGTTCTTTGCAAGCCTAGTGTTGTACCCCAAAATTAAAATTTTTGTTACACTTAGGCATTTTGAAGAAATGAGTAAAAGTCTAGTTAAAACAGTCAAAAAGGTCAAAATTTGGGTGTGCATGTCTTGCATGAGGGGTTAAAAACGCAAAATTTTCAAATTTTGATGACCTGGGTCTGCTAAGAGCGGCTCAAACGACAAAACCCAGATCTCAGTTTTTCATCCCTAAATTTTAGGAAAACTGCTATTTTTAGAAATTTTCTAAAATTAGTAACATTTTCTGGGTTTTTCTGGGTTTTCTTGGAAATGGATATTGGCAAAACTTTCTAAAAATAGAAAGTTGGTCCGACAGGGTCCAAACTGATTTCGATTGGTTCAAATTTCGTCCATATCAGGCTGGTGTAGTCAGAATTTCAAAATAGTCAGTTTTGCCCTTGTGGGTCTATTCTGCTTTTTCAGAAGCACATCAGGAGCTCCGAAGTCATTAATGGAGGTCAGTCGGCTGCCAGGTGTCAGATTCAACACTCGAGCATTCAACAGAAGGTGGCTCATGAACATGCATGAAGAACGAGAAAGAAATTGAAAATTGATGAAAATTTTCTAACACGGGTAAGTTTGGGCGCCCTAGGTGAAGAAGGGCGCCCATCTTTTTTAGGGCATCAGAGGACAAAATTAAGGTTTGTGCCTCCAGTCAAACCTACTCATTTCTCTGCCTGCTCCGCGATGGATCCATTGGTGCAGTCAACGGATTATTCAGTCAATCAGGATTCAACGACGAGCAGGGGAGATTCACACAGAAGACGAAATGAAAAAGTTGAAAATGACCAAAAATTGCCTAAGTGTTGAGATTTTGGGCGCCCCTGGTGAAGAAGGGCGCCCAAGTTTTCAAGGGGTCTGTCAGATGAATTTGTAGATGAGTGTCTTATATGATCTCTTCACGGTTAATCCAGCTTTCAAACGAGATACTCAACACGCCTATCGGAGGTCGCAGTCGCCAAATCTAAAGCACCAAACAGAGGGCCCGACGAAGGTTAAGAACAAAGATTCAGAAGCAAGCAACAGAAAAGTGAAAATTTGACTAAGTATGGATAAAATAGGCGCCCCCAGTCAAGAAGGGCGCCCAAACTTTTGAGGGGTCAAATTTCACTTTCCAACAAAATCTCTTCCAGAAGAACCCTTCTCATTCTTCGTCAGCTCCGCGATGAGCATAACCATCAGTCAATCCGACGCCCGAAGATCCAGATTCGACGAGATCATCTGTAGAAGAGGAGTCAATGAAGAAATTTGAAGATCATAAAAATGACTAACTCTGGGTAAAATGGGCGCCCCTGGAAAGAAAAGGCTCCCATGAAATCGGAGGTCAAGATGAAGTCTTTCGCCAGAGGTCCCTCCAGAACTTCTTTCTCAGAATCAGTCAGGCTCCGCCGTGAAACCTTCAGCTCGCCTATCAGATCAATCTGCAAACGAGAAATCAGAGGCGAAGTAGCATGTCAAAATGGTAAAAAGTTGAAAATATCAAAAAATAAACTAACACTAGAGGAAGTGGGCGCCCAAGGTGAAGAAGGGCGCCAAACTTCTCATGCCTTAGAAGATTTTTCAAGATTTTCAAAAATTTCAAAATTACAAGGAGAAAGAGGCATCCAAGTGCATTGAACTGAAGATTTTAGGGTTTTGGAAATAAAAGCAAAGAAAGCAAAACCTAATTCAAAGCCCTAAAGTCTATTTAACATCATTCTTTCATGTAATTTTCATTATTTTTGCAAGTAGCATCCAGAGGAGAAAGTTGGAGCAGCAAGTTTGAAGAATTATTGTGATTCAAGAATCTGTCGTTGCTGGTTTTTCATCAGATTTTTCAAATCAGCAAGCATAAACCCTTGCTTTTTTAAGCTTTTTCATCCAGAAGATCGAATTTTTCAAGCAGAAGGCCAAGGCATTCCATTTTTCAATCATCTGGGTCTTTTTGCCTCAATCTTCTGTAATGTCCCCTTTTTCAGCGTGATCTTGTTTGGAGATGGTTAGCCTTTTTTTGGGACCCTTGTGGGCTAACTGGATTGGTTAGAGGGTCAGTGGTACCTTCTGGAGAGTTCGGTCAATTTCATTTTCTGAAATCGTGGATAGGCTCATTGCAGGCCTTGGCAGTACAGGAGTTTCTTTGCTTCTGACGGCACTGAATTCTGTTAAGAATTGAGGGAGATAGGCTTACTTAAGTGATTTAAGTTATATTTTAACTTAAAGTCTTTTTATAAAGTCAAATTGACTTTCTAATTCTTATATCACTTAAATAAAGTCTAAAGTGAATATTTTAAGTTATATCTTTTAATCACTTAAAGGAGGCGCCTAAAATCAAAGTCTAGACTATGGAAAGTGACTTAAGTTTATTTCCATAAATTTAAATGATCTAAAACCCTAAAAGGTACGGCCTTCTTAGGTTTTCACCTCCTTTGCTTTATAAGGGATTTGGGCAATGAGAAACTCATCTTTTTGAATATTTCAACTTTGCCTTGGAGGTTTTCTCCCTTGCTTTCATCCTGTGATCAGGTTTGCAGCAAATCCACCATTGGAGAACGAAATCTCTTCAGTGTGAGCACTTGTGAGGCTGTGAGAGATCAACTGAATTGGTGCAGATTTAGAGAGCTTCATTTCAGAAGTTCTGCAGTGCTTCAACAGATTTTTTGTAGTGTTCTTCGTCAGAAACAGAGGGTTTATTGGTTGGTGTTCTTCCTTCTTCATGGCAGGCATCATAGCTACTTGGGCGCACCTTCTAAGATGTTGCAAATAAGGTTTTTTGGCTTTTCTTGGAGAAACGTCTTCTTTTCTGAGGATCTCTCTTCATGATCTTGGGCGCCCTACCTATACTTCTCTTTGGCTTCAGTTTCAGACCAAACTTTGCAATCTGTAACTTTCTACTCCAATTTTCGTCAGTTCTTCACTATTTTGATCGGATTTCTTATTTAAAAAATCTGGAGGCTTTCGGGTATGTTTGTATGTTTTAAATCCATTGTTGATGATAATAAACACCTTCTACAATTTCAGTTTGATTAAATTTGCTCAATTTTTCATTCTGTGAGCTTTTATATGGTGCGCCCCTTCTCTTTTGTCTACAAAATTTCTCTAAAAAACTAAAAAACACAAATAGACTTAAAAAAAAGACAGGGGTTTGAGCAGTGAGCTAGCAAGGCTCATCACAGTGGTATCAAAGCATTCAAACATCATTGTCAAGTGCCAAAAACCAAAAACACAGCAATCAAAAGTTTATATCAGCATATATCAGCTTTACATGACAACTGTTTGACAAAATTCCCAAGGAAAAAATTGAAAGGTTTTGAGTCTATATTAGCAAGGCTCATCATAGTGGTATTAGAGCGGTTTCTTGCCATCCTATTGGGAATTGATCATGGCTACTTCAATTACTCAAAGGCAATGGGACAAGAATATGGAGAAGCTGAAACAAAGTTTGAAAAAGTTGGATGAAAATCAGAAGGGGATAAATGAATTGATTTCAGATCCTGCCACCTTAGGTAAAACAACAAGGTTTATGGCATCCATCTTCAAGTCTACATCACAAAATAAAAATGAGATACATGAGGTCTCTACAGGTGAAGTATCCAGAAATCTTCACAATGAATTCTCAGCAGTTAGTGACCAACATACAGTTGATCTTATGGAGGACAAAAATCAGACTTACATAGAAGTAGATGTTGGGCACATGACACTTCAGGATGAGCAAGTGTTGTTTGAAGACAAACTAGTTGTATTAGAGCAACCAAATGAAGATAAGGTTTCTTGTGATGCTTCATTAGGTGAGTCTAGCATTACTTGATCCTATCATGGTAAAGAATCAGATTGTGGTTTGATGAATGTTATTCATTCATGTGAGAGTCTATTGGAGGCCCAAGATATTAAGGTGGATGTGAAAGTTGATCCTTTACTTAGTGGAGTAGCCACTAGTGTTTTGTCTACACATGATGAAGGAGACATTTTACAATGGCATGATGTCATTACGAATTTGTTTGAGGACAACAACTTAATGCCTCATCATTCTCATGAAATAGGAGCTTGTGATCATGAGCAAGCCAATGAGATAATATCATCCTTTGATGGAAGCCCTAAATCCATTGGTGGACATGAAGATATCAAGCATAAGAAGACTGATTTTGTGTACTTTGGCATTGAAGAGATTAGAAGGTCTGAAATGCTAAATGAAGAGTGGTTGAGGAAGGCCAAGGAGGCTAGGTTAGTTGCTGCAAATGCAAAACATCTTCAAGAGGTGAAGGAAAAAGTCAATCACCTAAACAGAGCAAGACATAAAAGGATAGATGACCTTAGAAGGCTTTTAACTCAAAGAGAGGATGGATATGAATATGTACCTTGTTCTAATAATGATTCACCATGTGAGGTTGAAATTGTTCAAAGTTTGGAGACTCATTCATCTAGGATTTGCATATGGGATGACGATGGAAATCCAGTTTCTCTTCCTAGAGTAGATGGTATTCAATATGATGATCCTCTCTTCGAGTTAGATATTACCTACCATCCAAGCAGCTATCTACTTGTTGCTTGGTGATTTAATCTTCTTAGACTCTTCATTGATCGATGGTTGTCCTACTTGGAGTTGGCATAATTTGTAGAGTTGGGATTTAGGAGCTTCATTGCTAGATGGTTGGTTTCATGGGTTGACAGGTTATGGTGACATCATGGGTTCCAGCTACAGACAGAGATGTGTTGCGGATGCTTTCCGATATTCTTACTTTATTATGATGGATGGATGTGAGTACCGTTTATAGTGGGATCCAGGTGGCGACAGGATTGATACTGTGTTTTGGATGAGTCCCATGCATTGGCTTCACCACTTTTGGCATGGTGAAGTTGAGATCAGTGTTGAGCAGCGGAAGACAATTGATGATAGTAGGGATATTTCACAGCACTATCCTTGGGATCCTGGTGGAGTGGTTGATCCTTTCTTGTTGAGATTGCTTGCGGTCAAGCAATTTCAGGGAGGGCGGATTGTAATGTCCCCCTTTTCAGCGTGATCTTGTTTGTAGAGTGTTAGCCTATTTCTTGGACCCTTGTGGGCTAATTGGATTGGTTAGAGGGTCAATGGTATCTTCTGGAGAGTTTGGTCGTTTTCATTTTTCGTGTTCCGGGATTGGCTCATTGCAGGCCTTGGCACTACAGGAGTTGTCTGCTTCTGACGGCACTGAATTCTGCTGAGTTTTGGGGAAGTTAGGCTTACTTAAGTGATTTAAGTTATTATTTAACTTAAAGTATTTTTATAAAGTCAAATTGACTTTATTATTTTTATATCACTTAAATAAGTCTAAAGTGAGTGATTTTAAATTATATCATTTAATCACTTAAGGAGGGGGCCAAAAATTAAAGTCAAAACTATGGAAAGGGACTTGAGGTTATTTCAAAATATTTAAATGACCTAAAATACAGCCTCTTCTTGAAAATGCATACATTTTTCTATATAAGGGTTTTAGGCAATGAGAAACTCGTCTATTGAATATTTCAACTTTAGGTTTCCCTTACTTTCATCATGTGATGGGTTGCAGCAATCCACCATTGACAATCTGGTGTGAGAGCACTGTGAAGTGTGAGAGATCAGGCCGAATTGGTACAATTTGAAACTGTTGAAGTTCTATAGTGTCTTATCATAGTACGTGGGGTTTTCTACATGACAGCGAGAGGGTTTGAGTGGATGATGTTCTTCCTTTCTTCATGGCAGGCATCATACTTCAATGGCTGTACCATCTGAGATGTTTTGGGCTTCTTTTTGCTTGAAAGGTGTGGCTGTTTGAGCTAGGGCGTACCAACTACATGGAGAAACGCCTTCCTTCTTGAGGGTTTCTCTTCACCATCATCAGCACTTGGCATCTACCTTTCATTTGCTCCAGTTTCTCAGTTGGATTTCATGCTTGTATCATTCTACACTTGGTTATATCAGATTTTCATGTATAGACTGGCAAACTGGCTTTGTTTTTTAATTAAAAAACCTGGAGGCTTTCGGGTATGTTTATATGTTCTAAATCCATTGTTGAGCTTATTAAATACCTTCTACAATTTCAGTTTGATTAAATTTGCTCAAGTTTTCATTTTGTGAGCTTTTATATGATGCACACCTTCTCTTCTGTCTATAAATTTTCTCTAAAAAACTCAAAAACACAAATAGACTTAAGAAAAAAATAGGGGTTTGAGTAGTGAGCCAGCAGGGCTCATCACAGTGGTATCAGAGCATTCAAACATCATTGTCAAGTGCCAAAAACCAAAAACACAGCAATCAAAAGTTTATATCAGCATATATCAGCTTTACATGACAAGTGTTTGACAAAATTCCCAAAGCAGAAATTGAAAGGTTTTGAGTCTATATTAGCAGGGCTCATCTCAGTGGTATCAGAGCGGTTTCCTGCCATCCTGTTGGGCATTGATCATGGCTACTTCAATTACTCAGAGGCAGTGGGACAAGAATATGGAGAAGCTGAAACAAAGTTTGAAAAAGTTGGATGAAAATCAAAAAGGGATAAATGAATTGATTTCAGATCCTGCAACCTTAGATAAAACAGCAAGGTTTATGGCATCCATCTTCAGGTCTACATCACAAAATAAAAATGAGATACATGAAGTCTCTACAGGTGGAGTATCCAGAAATCTTCACAATGAATTCTCAGCAGTTAGTGACCAGCATACAGCTGATCTTATGGAGGACAAAAATCAGACTTACATTGAAGTAGATGTTGGGCACAAGACACTTCAGGATGAGCAAGTGTTGTTTGAAGACAAACCAGTTGTATTAGAGCAGCCAAATGAAGATAAGGTTTCTTGTCATGCTTCATTAGGTGAGTCTAGCATTACTTCATCCTATCATGGTAAAGAATCAGATTGTGGTTCGATGAATGTTATTCATTCATGTGAGAGTCTATTGGAGGCCCAAGATATTAAGGTGGATGTGAAAGTTGATCCTTTACTTAGTGGAGCAGCCACTAGTGTTTTGTCTACATGTGATGAAGGAGACATTTTACAATGGCATGATGTCATTACGGATTTGTTTGAGGACAGCAGCTTAATGCCTCATCATTCTCATGAAATAGGAGCTTGTGATCATGAGCAAGCCAATGAGATAATATCATCCTTTGATGGAAGCCCTACATCCATTGGTGGACATGAAGATATCAAGCATAAGAAGACTGATTTTGTGTACTTTGGCATTGAAGAGATTAGAAGGTCTGAAATGCTGAATGAAGAGTGGTTGAGGAAGGCCAAGGAGGCTAGGTTAGTTGCTGCAAATACAAAACAACGTCTTCAAGAGGTGAAGGAAAAAGTCAATCACCTAAACATAGCAAGACATAAAAGGATAGATGACCTTAGAAGGCTTTTAACTCAAAGAGAGGATGGATATGAATATGTACCTTGTTCTAATAATGATTCACCATGTGAGGTTGAAATTGTTCAAAGTTTGGAGACTCATTCTTCTAGGAGTTGCATATGGGATGACGATGGCAATCCAGTTTCTCTTCCTAGAGTAGATGGTATTCAGTATGATAATCCTCTCATCGAGTTAGATATCGCTCGCACTCAGGACATGAGCATTGATCATTGCGTTTGGGACCCTTCCAGTGTATTGGGATTTCAAATTAAGCTGGCAGAGGAGTTTTCGGAGGAGTACATGATGAGGCGTGCAGATAGTTCTACATTTGACCCTCATGATCTGGCAGCTATCTACTTGTTGCTTGGTGATTTAATCTTTTTAGACTCTTCATTGATCGATGGTTGTCCTACTTGGAGTTGGCATGATTTGCAGAGTTGGGATTTAGGAGCTTCATTGCTAGATGGTTGGTTTCATGGGTTGACAGGTTATGGTGACATCATGGGTTCCAGCTACAGACAGAGATGTTGTGTTGCGGATGCTTCCCGATATTCTTACTTTATTATGATGGATGGATGTGAGTACCGTTTATATTGGGATCCAGGTGGCGACATGATTGGTACTGTGTTTTGGATGAGTCCCATGCATTGGCTTCACCACTTTTGGCATGGTGAAGTTGAGATCAGTGTTGAGCAGCGGAAGACAGTTGATGATAGTAGGGACATTTTGCAGCACTATCCTTGGGATCCTGGTGGAGTGGTTGATCCTTTGCTGTTGAGATTGCTTGCGGTCAAGCAATTTCAGGGAGGGCGGATTGTAATGTCCCCCTTTTTAGCGTGATCTTGTTTTGAGTGTGTTAGCCTATTACTTAGACCCTTGTGGGCTAATTGTTTTGGTTAGAGGGTCAGTGGTATCTTCTGGAGAGTTTGTTCGTTCTCATCTTTTGTGATCAGGGATTGGCTCATTGCAGGCCTTGGTTGTACAGGAGTTGTCTGCTTCTGACGGCACTGAATTCTATTGAGTTTTGAGGAAGTTAGACTTAAGTGATTTAAGTTATTATTTAACTTAAAGTATTCTTATAAAGTCAAATTGACTTTATTATTTTATATCACTTAAATAAGTTTGGAAAAAAAAAGGTGATTTAATTTTATATCACTAATACCTTTATGTGGGGGCCAAATATTAAATCTGAAACTATTGAAAAGGACTTGAGGTTATTTCAAAATATTTAAATGACCTAAAGTATGCCCTAATCCTTAGAAATTCACACCTCTTTGCTATATAAGGGTTTTAGGCAATGAGAAACTCATCTATTGAATATTTCAACTTTGCCTTGGAGGTTTTTCCCTTGCTTTCATCCTGTGATCAGGTTTGCAGCAATCCACCATTGGAGAACGAAATCTCTTCAGTGTGAGCACTTGTGAGGCTGTGAGAGATCAGCTGAATTGGTGCAATTTGAGAGAGCTTCATTCAGAAGTTCTATAGTGTCTTATCATAATTTTGTGGGGTTTCTACATCAGCAACAGAGGGTTTGAGTGGATGATGTTCTTCCTTTCTTCATGGCAGGCATCATACTTCAATGGCTGTACCATTTGAGATGTTTTGGGATTCTTTTTGCTTGAAAGGTGTGGCTGTTTGAGCTAGGGCGTACCAACTACATGGAGAAACGCCTTCCTTCTTGAGGGTTTCTCTTCACCATCATCAGCACTTGGCATCTACCTTTCATTTGCTCTAGTTTCTCAGTTGGATTTCATGCTTGTATCATTCTACACTTGGTTATATCAGATTTTCATGTATAGACTGGCAAACTGGCTTCGTTTTTTAATTAAAAAACCTGGAGGCTTTCGGGTATGTTTATATGTTCTAAATCCATTGTTGAGCTTATTAAATACCTTCTACAATTTCAGTTTGATTAAATTTGCTCAAGTTTTCATTTTGTGAGCTTTTATATGATGCACACCTTCTCTTCTGTCTATAAATTTTCTCTAAAAAACTCAAAAACACAAATAGACTTAAGAAAAAAATAGGGGTTTGAGTAGTGAGCCAGCAGGGCTCATCACAGTGGTATCAGAGCATTCAAACATCATTGTCAAGTGTCAAAAACCAAAAACACAGCAATCAAAAGTTTATATCAGCATATATCAGCTTTACATGGCAAGTGTTTGACAAAATTCCCAAGGCAGAAATTGAAAGGTTTTGAGTCTATATTAGCAAGGCTCATCACAGTGGTATCAGAGCGGTTTCCTGCCATCCTGTTGGGCATTGATCATGGCTACTTCAATTACTCAGAGGCAGTGGGACAAGAATATGGAGAAGCTGAAACAAAGTTTGAAAAAGTTGGATGAAAATCAAAAAGGGATAAATGAATTGATTTCAGATCCTGCAACCTTAGATA
>VDFB02013692.1:0-84931 GCA_007258455.2 Sequoia sempervirens | reverse complement strand
TATGCAAGTTTGATGAGATGCTATGGGTGAATGTTTAAGTTGAAGAAGATTAATGAATTTTAGTGAATACTGATTCACCCCCCTCTTAGTATTTTGGGTGTCCAATAATTGGTATCAGAGCTTCGTTCCTTCAATTGGATTAATCACTAAGGTAGATCTTGGAGGTTGAACAAATGACAACAAGGAGATATCATATTCCTCTAGAAGAGATTATCATGGAATGGTTTATTGAAGAAGACTGTGAAGTTGATATGGAAGGGGAACTCAAATCAACCCTTGATGATTTGGGTTTAAAAGAAAAATGTGAGAATAGAGATTTGAAAGAAAATCTCAAGGATGCAAATGAATGTATCAAGAATTTGAGTGAACAACTCAAGAAAGTTAAAGAAATATTCAAGGAAACAAATGAGCAGCTCAAACAATCAAATGAGACAATCACTTGCTTGAAAGTGTAAGTTGAAGAAGGACAAAGAGTTGAAGATTTCTTGAATGCCAAATTGAGAGACAAATCTGCAAAATGTTCAAGACTTGAAGAAGAAATAGTGACTTTGAGGACATATTTGGAGAAAGAAAAATTCAAGAAGAGCTCCACCTTGCTTGATGAAATGATTGTAAAAAAAAGGCTTGTAAGGACAAATAAGGATTATGGTTTGGAAAAGGAGAAAGCTCAAAGGAAAATCAGACTCCAAATAATGTTGAAAAGAAGAATAATGAACAAATGAAGATTAGAGATAAGAAGAACAATGTTAGATAGGTCCAAAAATAGAAGAAATATTTCAAGAGACCTCCTATCAGACAACCGATTGCACAAAGGTATTCATCTTTTAATGGTTATTGTTATTCTTACAGTAAATTTGGACATAGAGTAGTAGAGTATAGAAGCAGGATGAATCAAAATACTCAATCTTTTCCTGGTCAATGCTATACATGCAATAGATTTGGTCATAAAGCTAGTGAATGTAGAAGTCAAATGATGAATGGTTACAATAATGGTATGATGTTTCAATCATTCAATGGTTACTGTTATACATGCAATGGATTTGGGAATAAGGATTTTGAATGCAATTCTAAAATGGCAAGAAGTAAGTTTGTTTAGAAAAAAGGTGTCATATGTCATAAATGCAATAAAACCAGGACACATAGCTAAGTTTTGTAGAAGTAAGAATGTGAAACCCTCTGGTTCAAAAATAAGAATGATTTGATAAAGAAAATTTATTTGGTGGAGATGAAGAAGGATATGAACAAGATATGGAAGAAAGAGGAAGAGAATGAGGTGAAGAGTGAATTTATGCCAAATGTTGGTGCAAATGTTTCTTCTGGAAACTAGATAAAGAGCTTTGTCTCAAGGGGAGTTTTAGCAGAAAACTTTCCACCCCCTACTAAAGATTTGATGCTAATATCTTCAACACATTGATACATTGATATGGTTGATCTATTGGTGAAAAATAAATTATTACAAAAAATTATCAAGTGATTAAGAGTGCCTGTGATAACACAGTGAGGGTTTGACAAATTTTTCGACCTAACTTTACCTACTATAATTAATGCATATTAGGTCACTAAAAAGGGTTAATATGCCTTTTCACATATTCAAAAGTCATTTGTGATCAAGCATTTGAAGTGGAGAGAAAAGAAAATGAGTGTTGAAGCGATTCTGGCACTGTGCAAAACCTACTAGAGAAATTTCTCAAGGTATTTATAAACTTCTTATAAATCCTAGTTTTGTGAAATTCAAGATGTTTACTCCACAAGTGATTGATGTGCTTCAACAACCAAGACCTAAATTCAAGAATCACCTATAAAAATCTATGGAGACAGATCAGGAAGGTGCATTTTCTAGGGTTCTAAGTGGTTTGATGCATGTCACAGAGCATGTGCAGATTTATATTCATATGAAAAATGGAAGAGTATGATCATTTGAAGATGGTGGAATTTTGGGAGAAGGTGCTAACTAGTGATTACATTGAGTTGAAACCTAAGTATGAGAGTTTAACAAAGAAGAAATTGGACGTGTGAAACAACTTTTCAAAATTATGCTATGAGGATGAGTGGGTGAAGTTTTTCCTAAGTAGAACTCATGATAAATTCATGTGGTTGGACATGTCACACATGATTAACAAGAATTCAATTAGGGAAATCACTAGTTTGTGCTCCACTAAACTAGTTCCTACATTGAAGGCCATAAAGAATGATGTTGTGATGTAGCCTATCAGTGAAGAGTTTGATAAGCATGCCCTAATGGTGAATGATATTGAAGATTCATCAGTGAAGTATGCTTCAATGATGATTGGATATAAGATCTTCTATACAAATAGAGAAAACTTTGTTTCTACCACCATAATTCATACAACATACGAAATGGTGAAGGAAGACAAAGACATTGATTTTTGAGCTTCTGAGACAGTATTTGATGGATAACCTACAAAAGACAAAAGAGTCAAGGTACCCATTCCAGTATGGTACTCTTGTTATTTTTTTGTTGTTTTACTTTCTTAGGGAGTTGCTTAGAGAAAATAGTGTTATATGGGATGATAGTATTCCAGTATTTGTGCAAATAAGGGATCATTTGAGAAGATTTGCAGACCTAGATTCCCAAAATTCCATGTTGTGGGGATTCTTCAAGACATTCCAAGCTAAGATGCAAGAGAGATATAGGATTTCGACAAGTGTTGTTGAGAAGTATAAGAATGACATAACATTCATAATGAGTAGAGATCATTACTTCATGGAAGTAGGTGAATCCAAAACTATTTGGGTTTTGGAGCTTGCTTATGAAGTGGCAAAAGCTGAACTTACTAGTTTTGCACAGTTAGTGTTGAGTAAACCTAGAGATCCAACAATGGATAGGTTTGGAACATATGTAGAGAAAATAAGTTAAGTAAATATTGAAAAGGAGAAGGAAATTAGAAAGAGGGTTGAGAAGATGAAAGCTAATCTAGAAAGATATTATGGTGCCCATGAATGCCTTATGGAGAGATCTAAAGACATATTTTACCCTCCGTAGACTACTCCACAAAGAAAAAGAAGGTTAGCTAGAACCTTTTTCTCCTCTTTTGATGCTCTAAAGTCCTCTAGAGAAAATCCTGCAGGGAGTTCCAAGAAGAAAGACACATCCAACTCCACTGCGCAACAAACACCTGCAAAGAGAAGAAGGAAAGAAAAGGAAATAAGAGAAAAGTACATCAAATGTGAAGAATAAGAAGAAGATGATGAGGAAGAGGAAGGACCCTAGTTGGTCCGAAAAAAGAAGTCTCAAGTCTCTTAGAAAGAGACCAATTCAAAAAGAATAAAAAATGATGTGGTGGATACAAAAAGTGAAGAGGAATTAGAAAAGGAAAAGAAAGCTTTTGTTTTTCAAAGAAGTGAAAAGAGTTCTAAGTCAAGAGAAAAATAAAAATCACCTAAAGGTAAGGGAAAGAAGAAAGAGAAGACCCCTCTTGTTAGAGAGCATAGTCCTATGAGGCTAGATGCATTGTTCAATGAGATTACATAGAGTTTGGGATGTTGAAGGAAACTATTGCAATGTATCTAGATGAAAATAATGAAGATAAGGTGACAATAGTAGAGGCTATAGTAAAATACATGGTTACATTCAATACTATCCTTGGTGAGATTGAAGATCAATTTCCTGATGATTTGTAAGGTGTGTTGAGTGCTAGAAGACAAGAGGATATTCAAGAGGATGCTAAGATGAAGGCTTTTTAATTGGAGAAGATTGGTTCTTCATTGTCTCATGAGGATAGAGCAAGTTATCTAAGTTGTATAGAAAGAAATTTGGGACTAAGCAAAGATTTAATACTCTTATGATTTGAGATAACGAAGATATAGAAAGGCTAAGGAAAGAGACAAAAAAATGTTGAAGAACTTGTAAAAAAATTGGGAGTTCCTCCAATTGATGAAGATCAGATGCAAGAAGATGCAACCCTCCTAGAGAGCAATGAGCCTGTCAATGAACAACATGAGCATGAGCTTGGGAAGGAAGATATGGTGACAAATAACACCCCTCCAATTGTGGAAAATATTATTGATCAAGAGAAGAAATAAGATTAGCAGATTGTCTCGAAGAATAATGAAGCTCAAAATGAATAGAATTTTCTCCCTCCAAATGTGGAGATAGATGTTGAGAAGAGTAAAGAAGGCATGTAATATATACTAGAGAAGTTTGAGGCACAAAAAGAAGAAACTCTGACTCCTTTGAAAGTTGAGAAGAATACTGAAGAATGTTCTATCAATGGTGATAAGGAGAAGAACAATAAGAATGAAGAAGAAAATAAAACTGGTGGTGAATACTCTGAACCCTCTAGAGATTCATTAAAAGATCTATTAGATATGCAATTACAATTCAAATCGATGGTGTCTACACAACTGCAACAAATCCCTATGAAACAAGGTCAGGTAGATCTAGATAATGTTTTTCCTCTTCATAAATTACATCTTGGTGATGTACTTCATGCCTCTGCAAGGAAGGAAATTCTTAAAACTCACTAGAAGAGTACAAAATTGGTGGATGAAGTTGTGAAGGTGTTGTAGGAAGGTATTCCCAGAATATTTATTGATAATTCTTTATCCAGTGTGCAACAATTAAGGTTATTACTTGATTCCTTTAAAGAATATTTTGTTGGTTTGGAAGAAAATATTGTGAAGGAAATGGAAAAGAAATTCAATTATAAAAAGGTTTGCATAGATTTTTGATAAATGTGGTACTTTACATGCTAAGCTGCAAGGAAAATTAAAGGAAGTTCAGAAGTGTTTGGAAGAAGCCAAAAAATTATCTCAGCTCTATTTGAAGTGGCTAGTTTATACAAGGAGCATCAAAGATTAGATGGACTTTATTGAGTCTCAAATTTCTCAATCCTCAAGTGTTTATAATCTAGTGAGTGATACAAATGGAGCTACAAGAGCAATCATTGAAAATACACATGGTCAATTATTTCTACTATAGGAGAAAAAAGAGAACATAATGTAGTGCAATCAGATATGAGATATGGTATTTAGTGCAATGCTTACATCTCTAACTAGATTTTTGGCTGATGCTAAGAAAGTTGTGCAAAAGAATCAAGTGCCAAGTTCTCCAGATGAAGGAGAAGACCTCCATATTAAGTTCGAAAGTTAGTGTCATATGCTTTCTTTATCCAAGAAGCATTGGGAGCTAGCAAAGAAAGAATGGGAGGAACACCTTTCAAAATTGAAGGCATCATATCCAGGTATTCTACCCTCATCTAGTTAATATGTACATTTTTTTTGTGTAGATAGTTTTTTGATTTCAATGTACATATGTGGAGTTAGTAGATAGTGCTACGGTGCAAGTTTTGTCACTTTTGATGGATAATATAGAAAGGGGGAGTGAAGCAGATAGGGGAGTTACTATCATGTAAATATATCAGTAAGGGTGAGTGAAGAAGAGAAGTGTGTTGCCATCAATGACAAAGGGGGAGATTGTTGGAAAAATGAGCATCATTGTGTATGGACGGTATATGGTTTTTCATTGATGAAAAAAAATTGTAGAAGTGATGGTGCATCTATATGTACATAGTTCAGAGAAGACTAGAGAAGACCAAGTGTGAAATTAGCTAAGTCCTAGATTTTAGTAACATGTTATAGAGGAATAGTTTTATGGTCCACATTGCTCCATGTTGCATCATCTTGCCATGTGGTTTTGAGGTGTGATGGAATGTGTTGAAGGTGTCTAGATCCAAAGTTTCATAGTTATATGTCTTCCGTAGTTGAAGATATCATTGAAAGAGTATCGGCTTAGTAATGATAGAGTTGTAGTTGTAGAGTGCATGATGATTGTCATGTTGTGTGGTTTTGAGGAAGTGTTTGAGGATGCCAGATAAGTATGCACTCCAAGTTTCAAGTGACTTGATGGTCTACATGTAGAGTTTTGGATGAACCATTGATTCATTCAATCGTGGCTTCACTAGTTTTGTTATGTGGTACCAACCTAAGTGTTTTGGGGTCGTGCAAAGTTATGTATGGAGTAGATTTATTAGAGTGATTATAGGTCATGTCAACCTATTTTGATAAAGAAAACATTTTAGATTATTCCTCAAATCATGTGTGATGGAGTTTTGAGCTAACAACTTATGGTGTTGCATGTTTCATCTAATTAGGCCGACCTAATTGATGCTATGCTTGTTTGTAGTATATATACAAGATTCTTTCATTGTGCGAAGTATGATTTGAATGGATGTAGAGTGTGTGTGCAAGATTTGATGTAGAGAGGTGTGAAGTGTGATTGTGGTGAAGTATAAAGTGTGTGAAGTTGGTTTTCAAAGATCTATTGGAACTGTATTTTCATCATGTTGTAGATGCATCATTAGTAGGCCATCCTTGGTAGTGAGCCACCCTTTCTTCTCTCTCTTTCTATTTTGGAGAGTGAGTCCATTGGGTAGTGAGCCATTCTTTTTGGACAGTGATTCCTCCATTTTGTAATCCATTGTAACTAGTTATAATACATTCTGAGCTAATCCTCACCATAGTTTTTCCCTTTCAAGGGTTTTCCATGTAAATCTGGTGTTCTTGTGTTCATTGATGTGATGCATGCTTTAATTGTTCAATTCCATTTCTGCAAGTTTGATGTGATGTTATGAATGAATGTTTAAGTTGAAGAAGATTAATGAATTTCAATGAATAATATTCACCCCCCTTCTTAGTATTTTGGGTGTTCAACACAACGATCATGATCATATGAGAGATTGAAAAGGATCAATGGTTGAGAATTGATGAGAGGAATTGATTAATAGTTAATTGGATGCATGATTTCAAATAATTGATTACATGATTTAGTTAAGAGGATTTATTAAAGTGTTAACTAAGATTGATAGTTAGTTAACTAAATTGATTGATTAGAAGACTCAAAGTGAGTGGGAGTGAAGTGGATTTGATTGAGGAGTTGACTAATTAGATTGATTAGTGGACTAAGAGTAAGTCTCAGTTAATAAGTGAGGTGGTATTTGCATGAGCATTTTAATAATTAAATAAATTCAATTATTATTTGAATGTGCAAGATTGGATTCAATAAATTAAATAAATGATTTTATTTATTTTAAATAATGTTTGAGAAATAAATTAAATAATAATAAAAAAAATTAATTCAAGAAGTGGGAATTTATCAAATAATAATTTTTTTAACTTTGAGATGAGAAATAGATAAGTAATTTGCATGAGTATTTAATAATCAAATAAATTTTATTATTATTTACATGTGCAAGATTGAATTTAATAAATAAAATATATGATTTGATTTATTTTGGAAGAAGATAATGTTGAGGAATTAAATTAGATTAATTAAATAATTAAAACAATTATTTAATTTAGGAAGTGAAAAATGGATAATTAATTAAATAATAATGAATTATTTAATTAAACTTTTAGAATAGAAGAATAATTAGGAAATTAATTAAATAACCTTATTTAGTTAATTAACATAGAGGAATAGATAATGTGAATTTAATTAATTAATATGAAATTATTTAATTATCAGGATGAAATGAAAATGATAATTAATTCATTTAGTCAGAATTAGGTGTTTACATTTTGTCCCTCTTTGAGACAATGCATTTTTTTAGCGTTGTTTCAAAAAAAGTGACATGTCCTAGTTTGCCCCAGTGAAATAAAAAAATGAATGCACGATACCCCCTCAAGAGTTTGACATAAGAATGAAATCATGAAAGTTCAACTCTCAAAAAAGATTAAAAAGATGTGATAGAGGTGAACGAATTGGAAAGAGTAGAATATGAACGATTTGGAAATGGAAGAAAGATTAGTATAGAAGAAAGATAGTGATAAGATAGTGAATGTTAATCAATGAGTGATGCAAATGGCAACATATGGATTGATATAGTAGGTGCTTTTTAGTTTGTGCATTTTTTATCATCATAGAGCGGTTTATTATGTGACAAGCAAATGTATGCACACCAAGGCATAAGTTTCTATGGCGGTGTCTGTTTTCATTTTCCTAAAGTTTTGATAAGAGATAAATGGATATATATACACCAAGTTGAGATAAACCTTGGTGACTTTAGTATCCATTGTCAAGACAGAGAAACAAAAAAAAGGATTGTTCTTAAATGTACTAGACATATAGAACCTTTTTAGAATATCTAAGGGAACATAGCTTCACAACATGTCGACCCTAATGCATAAGGGTAATTCAATGACCTTATCTACATAGGGTGATTTATTAATGCTCGAATCCAGCCCAATATACACAAGGAAACATACCTATCATAACAATTCTTAAAAACATTCCACAAACATGACATATTAAAGCAATGACATTGCCCCATTCTTGCTCCTCTAATCATTTTAAGATATCCTTGAGGAACATTGGAATAGGACAATAAGATAAATCAAGCAATAAAAGACTCAAATACCAAACAGATCAACAACTATAAGATTTTCTTGTCAGAAAAGAGTAGCTTGATATGAAAAATGTTTATTGTAGGAAAGATGTATCCGTTAAGACATATTTTGTTTGATAAGATGTTTAAAAGCAGATTTGGCAATAGATTAGTAGGTTGTAAGTAGTTTAGGTTATAAATAGTTGAACTATTAGAGGTTAATGGGATGGGATTAGGAGGGAATAAAGGAACATAGGGTGAATTAAGGGAAGATAATGGGACAAGACCAAGAGTGGATAATGGAACATACAATGAAATAAGAGAGGGTAATGGGATGGGAATAGAAGGGGTTAATGGAACATAGGATGGACTAGTAGTGATTAATGGGATGGGATAGGATGGGATAACAAAATATAGTGTAAACTATTAGAGGTTAATGGGATGGGATTAGGAGGGAATAATGGAACATAGGGTGGAATGGATGGGAATAATGGATGAAATGGACAGACGGAATGGATGGAATGGATAAAGGAACATGGAAATGGATGGATGGACATAGGGTGGAAATAATGGAAGGAATTAAGATGGGAGCAGTAGGGGCTGGATAATGAAACATAGGATGGACTTTTAGATATTAGTGGGATGGGCTAGGAGGTGATCATGGAAAATAACATGAACTATTAAATGTTAATGGGATGGGATTAGGAAGGAATAAAGGAACATAAAGTGAATTAGGAGAAGATAATGGGACACAATCAAGAGGGGATGATGAAACATAAAATGGAGATAAATGGATGGATGGATAATAAATGGAATGGAAGAGGGGAATGGATATAATGGAGGGAATGGACCATGGAATGAAACAGCATAAGAAATCTCCAATAATAAATGAAAGCGTATGTAGTGCTAGTTTCTTGTAAGGATACATGTATAAGATGAAATATGGAGGAAGGTGGTATAATATATAAGGTGTTAAAGATTGGGATATGTGATATAAAATGGTTAAAATATGTGTGGTGATAGGAATGGAAGAATGATATGGACATTGAATGGTAAATATAATTAGGATCTCACAAGACCAACCAATGTTTGTGTTTCTCATCAATTTTTTAGATTTTTATATACAAAATTACAAAAACTAGCTAACATTGTTTTACAACACCAAATTAATGAATAAAGGTTACTTGAGTGAAAGTTGTTTGAGGACATGAATAGCGAGGTGTGGAGCTCAAAGGTCCACTAGAAAAATGTTAGACATCCAAAGTGTGTTATAAGATGATAATTCAAATAACATTCAACTGTTCACATGCAATAATTATTTCTTTAATACTAGTTGCATACATGTGGACCCGATGTCGAAAAGAAATAGGGGTCTGCAGCAATGGTGCATGTATCATGAACACTCTGACCCTAAATTTTCATCATATTGATTTTGTACTAATTTAGTTTTTCTTAAATTTCAAAATAGAATTTAATAAACAAAATTAAATGAACTTGCTGAATTTTACCTGAGTATCAATGCCAAATGTTTCATTTAGTAATAACCATCCCCTCTATAGCTAATGTAGGCTGTGTAGTTGCATCCCAATCACTTTGATAATCATGCGTGCAAACAACACTGTATGCATGAAAATGGTGGGGTGGAACTTTGGGCCTAGAAGTCTCGTCCACATTAGGCTCTACTAGAGGCCTTGTACATTGTACAATGCTTTGAGTGAGCAAGCTAATTGCCTCCAGCATGTCCACCTCGCCATTGTTCTTCACAATGAAAGGAACAGTGACATGCTCCACCATGGGTTTGGCCAAGGGTCTCAGTGCCAACTATGGATTACATGGTGCACCCAGTCTATCAAATGCTCATCATTTATCTCCCATGGGCCTTGGGGATTTTTGTTTTGGAAAATAGGAGCTAGGTTTGGTTAAAGCTCAGGAAGCCTATACATCATCATCATATGGATCATCTTCTGTTGGACTCTATTTCTGCAATGGTTCATCATCTTGAGAATCAAAGTATGCATGTCTCCTTCATGATTTTGTTGAAACTAGAGAATTTGTCTCGCCATCATCTAAGTCTTCTAGACCTATAGCTACAAGAAGATCTTGGGAATTTTCTGCATCATCTTGTTCCTTATCACTCATATAATTTGGCTCATCTTCCATGGCAACATCAGGTTCCTCCATATAAGAATCATAATCCTTGTGGTCCTTATCCTTCTTTTTTTCTTTTCTTTTCTTTCTTTTGTTTCTTCTCAGACTGACCAGCCTCATCATCGTCATCATCCATATCCTTATGCTTACTCTTCCATAATTCCTTCACATGTTCAAATTGCTCCTCTGCATAATTCTCAACTAGCAGTGCCCCTCTTTCACCAACTTTTCATGGCTTCATTAGCTAATAATACACTCATGTATAATTTAATTATTTCTTTTTCTTTAAGCCAATCATCTACTTTTAGTTTCATGTTGCCAAGCATACATAAATCATTTGATGAGATTTTATCCACCTTAAGTGCACCCCAATCAATTCTAGGATTGGTGCATTGTAGAAATAGATTCCAAGAGAAGATGATGTATACAATGATTTTAGTCAATCAAATATGCTTTGTCCCTTTCAAATCCATTTGACATAGTTAAATGAGATCTTATCAAAAACCTCAAATGAATAATCTGTATTCTATCTTTTCATTTTTCCTCTTGTTTTTCATGGGCAACCTATTGTAGTCTTTATTTTTAGAACATTTTTTGTAAGGTCCTTCAATGTATTATGCTTTTATCTTTCTTATTAGATTCTAGATTAAAAGAACTCTATAATTGAAAAAAATATATTAATTCATCTATTTTTATTTATAGTCCCAAATAGGTGGATTAAATTATTTTGGTGTTAAGAAAATCTTGTACAATGTATTGTCCCTTTTTCAAAATGAAACCAAGTTGAATCTCAAATTCTCATCCTTCATTTCCCATGGGCCTTGGGGATTTTTGTCTTGGAAAATAGGAGCTAGGTTTGCTTAAAGCTCAGGAAGCCTAGATATCATCATCATATGGATCATCTTCTCTCAGACTCTATTTCTGCAATGGTTCATCGTCTTCAAAATTAGAGTATGTATGTCTCCATGATTTTGTTGAAACTGGAGAATTTGTCTTGCTATCATTAGAGTCTTCTAGACCTGTAGCTGCAAGAAGATCTTGGGAATTTTCTTCATCATCTTTTGCGTTATTGCTCATATAACTTGTCTCATCTTCCATGGCAACATCAGGTTACTCCATATAAGAATCATAAGCCTTGTGGTCCTTATCCTTCTTTTTCTTCTATTATTCTTTTCTCTCGACCGACCAACTCATCATCGCCATCATCCCTATCCTTAAGTTTAATCTTGATAATTCCTCTTTTCAAACATTTAAATTTCTCCTCTTTGTGCCACATCACCGCCAAATTTCTTCCTCTTCTTTTCTCCTTTCCATTTGAACCTCCTTCTTCATCAATTTTTTCATTTTGTTTCATTAGCCAAGACAAGCTGGCATGCTACTCTTAATTGTTTCTCTTTTAAGCCATCTGTTTCAGCCTCCATGTTTCCAAGAATACATGTGCTATTCTGATGAGCTTTTATCCACCTTATGTATCCCCACCACTTAGGCTTAGTTTTGATCTCATTCCAATCCCTCAGCCATGGTTGCAAGATGTAGATATGCATCCATATAATTAGGAAACTTGAACAATTTTGGCTTGTATAAAAGATTTTCTTTTTCAGTATCATGTAGCTATTCAAACAACCTAGCAAGATTAAATAGTGTTTTGACTTTATCCCATGGTAACTCAAGTGAAACACCATCTTATTCTAGTTGATGGAAGAATTCCATATCCTTAAAGTGCACAAAAAAAATTGCATAATTGGCACTCAGGATTTTATTTACGAATTCAACCCAAATTCCATTTCCTAATGCCTCCATAAAAATTTGTTGAGCCAACTCTAGTTCATCACACTCAAAATAAGTACCCCAATTTTTTTGAACAATTCAATGGGTACTTCTTCTCTGCTCTTCTTCAGAAGAGACTTTGATATCTTAAGAGAATCTAAGGCTGCACTGGGGTCTATCGATATTAATAACTCACCCATCTTGATAAATGCATGGGCATCACATGGATCTATATATGAGCTGCCTCTTCTTAAATTTTCTTTTCCAGCCTCTCTTCCCTACCCTTGCTGAGCATATATATGGCCTACAACTTTGCTAAGCTCTCAAACTTCAGGTGGACCCTCTCTAGAACCTTTCAAAACTGAGAGAACTCTTAAGATCTCCTGAATCCCCACCTGGAACATGTCCACAAAAATCCTCGCGGGCCTCCTGGGCTTCCTCTTGCTCTGGATGCAGTAGCCCCGTGGGTAGCTGCTAACCACCTTTACTATGATAATATTGTGCAAGATTATAATATGAATGAGATTTCATGAGAGGGTGGTCAACTGAAACAAGAGTTGTCTCAGTTAACTATTCCACAAGAAAATGTTGCCCTGTGAAGAAAAAAAAATGATTTTATATATGGATTCAACGTCATTGCACACATTATGGGTGGTTAATCCAAATGCTCTATGCATATTTTCCATTCCTTCAGGAACACTACCTTTTTCACTAATTGTGAGAATCCTATAAGTAAAAAATGCACAAAATTGACCACAAAGATTTTTCCCCATTTCAAACAGCAAAATTGCCAAAAAAATGCATTTAAAACCTGTAAAAAAAATGCAAATAAAATCACGTTGATTTTTGTACCAAAAAAAAATCATGAGACCATAGTTTGTTGCTTACTATTATGCTTTGATAGATTTTTTCCAAGCATCCATAGCCTATTTGAAATCAATTGCTTTAGGCTTAGCCATAGCAGCAAGTTGTAGTGGATCCGCTTGATAAAATGCTTCTTTGGTAGACATGTATGAAAATGTGGTAGCATAGACAAGGAAATGTGAACTTTGGAAAATCTCTCAAAGAAGTGTGGTCCATGAGGATGTGACAACAATTACGACAAGAAATTGTTAAGTGGATCTTCATGTCATTCATATCATTATAGTGACACATGTTGAGGCATTTTTCAACTAGTTCACTACCTTGTCTATGCTATTGCTTACTATTATGCTCGATAGGTTTTCCAAGAATCCATAGATTTTAAAAGAACTTGTTTTGTACCCTTTATCCATACCATCAAGGCAGTGACCTCTGATAAAATTCTTTATTATAAAGGAAAAATGGTAGCATAAAGACAAGGCAAAGGAACCTGCTGGAAAAATGCCTCAAAAGAAATGTGGTTCCATGGAATGCCATGACAAAGAAAATGCAATTGGTAGTTGTCTGTATATTAGTTATGCAATGTGAAGGAATTGTATAACTGCTTAGGTTGACTTTGTAAAAACTATATTGTAATTGAAATTTTGTCATCTATCATCATCTAGTTATTAGTTATGCAATGTGAAGTAATTTTTTGAGTTTGAAAGATGTGCAATGCAATGTAATCAGCAATGAAAATGATTATGAACAAATAATTTATACCAATTCATAATTTATACCCCTATATTCCAACCTAAAATACATAAAAAACCCAATCATACACAATATTATCAACAAATAATTGAGACCAAAATTCAAGCACCAAATTAATTCTTCTTGTCCATTGATTGCTTCAAATAGATATTACAATATAACATAAGTCTCCTCCTATATATTTATATAAATGCCTATGATGATGATATCAAAATTCAATGTTGGTTCAGACCATTACAAAATATGACATCTTTTCAAATTCATGCCTCTTTGTATAAACTAGACTAAACATTAGTTTTTCTTAAAACATAAAACAAAGAAAATAGATAACTAATGAATTTCACAGCACTTGTGGCACCATAGTTCGTTAATCTCCATAAGGCACCCATGATCAACGAAGATTTGTTCAAGGTCCTTTCTCCATATTAGTGTATCTGAATGTGCGATTCTTCCATTGTGACAACCCCAAGGCTTACTGTTCGGGAGGAGGACCCATATACCTATGCTCCCACTCATACATTGTATAATCATGTGGCCATTTGTATTCTTGAATTTTTAATATATTTGCAAGGTGATTCTTCCATCGGTTATTTAGTAACGCCCTTCCATCCATGATAAACTTAGAATATCTAGCATCCAATGCTATTACTCCATCCATGATTAAGTTGAACCTGTTAAGACTCAACTCACCATCCTTTTGTATGTGAGTGATGTACTATGGAACAATCTGGCCCAATTCACTCTTCCATTCATTGAGGTCCTTCAAGTGGTCATCATCTTTCAATAGTTTTGGCACAAACCACTTATTCAAAGTATGAAATGAATCTATTCTTGTTCTGATCTTTTGGTCCTCTCCTTGCATATATTGGAATTCATCTATAACTATTTTGGCCATCTTCTCTGTAGGTTTTAATGCTATAGGATCCTTAGTACTCCTTTGTAAGATTCTACACAAGGTTACCAATGTGTGGTGTATGGGCTGCCAATTCTTAAAAAGAAGATCTAGTATGGGTAGATGTGTTTTCATTTGATCAATTTCATGTGTCAGTGAGTTGTAGCAATCATACACACTTTCCAACTTATCCACAATTAGCTTTATCCTATGCTTGAGGGCCTTCTATAAAACATTGTAGATTTACTTATTCACTCCGTCCTTACCCTGATTGTTGGCTTTCTTTAACTCTTAAATCTCTTATCTAAGAATGCTCACTTGTTCAGTGGAAGCACTTTCTATATCAACTGGTGGAGTAGGAGGATGCTAGTATAACATTATTTCCTTGTTCCGTGCGAGGCCTGCTCCTTTCAATTGTTCCTTCAACTTCACATTTTGTATGAACAATTTATTGACTTCATCATTTAAAATTTTTTGTTCCTTTTCATACACTCCCAATCTAGCTTCCATCTCCTTAACTACAACTCGGGTGAACATAGCTAAATGCATTTTCATGGTTGCGGCTTCTAGAGGAGATGTATCCTTTAATGTTTTCACCATACCTATCCCTTTCATTTCCTGCACTACATCTAGTAACCTTGGTTTTTGTGTACTCTTTTGTTTGGCTAAGAATGCCAAGGTTTCAATCTTAGGGTTATACCCTATGCCACTTACCCTTTCATCTAAGTCAAACTTAGCAATCAACATTGGGTCCTCTTGTGTTCTAACTTGATCAAGTAAAAACATTTTCTTTAAGTCCATACTAGGGACAATAAGTATATTACTTTTCAAAATCATCTCTCTAGCCTCTTGTGGGCTGACATCAATATTATCAATCCTTAATTCATTAAGATTTTAGGCTACTATCTAGTCATGTTGGGATTCCTTGACTCACATCTTATTTATTTCAACCCTCGCTTCAAACTCTCTCATTTTCATCTTAACCCAAAAGTCTTTAAATTCAGGGGTTTGGGCAAATTCATCATCTTCCAAGAACTTGTGAGTTGTAACTACCCTGTCATCCTCATGCATTTATCTTTCTCTTTGTACCTCAATATCATCTCTAGCTTCAGGCCTGTGGGCTTTAGTTTCAAGCATAGGTTGGTCCACTTCAACATCATCCTTGAAATGTCTTAACATCCTTGAAATTTCTTAAAATTAACTGCTTCTTCTGTATCTCCAACCTCCTCACTTATTTCATAGGAAACAAGTGGCTCTATCTCTTGTGTCTTTTTTTTTTTAGAAGGTGGTTGTTCAGGAGGTGATCCTACAGGTGCATGACATTCTGAAATAGTATCCAGAGTTGGTTCTATAATTACAATACCACTCAGCCTTTTGGGACACAATTGGGCAAGTCTCCCCGTATCTTCTACAATCTTATATAATTCATGAAACTTATCAATTATCCCATCAATCCTCTTGATAGGATCTGCTTCCTCTATGAAATAACTGAAAAAATCACTGTGCTTAATCTTTTTCTCTTCCTCAAGCCTTCTCATAAGTTCCCATTTTCTCCTCTATCATAAACCTATTGAGGAGTGAAACAATTTTTTATTACATCTTCTTCATAGTCAATTTGGTGAGTAACCATAGCCTTGGTAAGGATGATGTGTCTTACAAAATTCATGTGACCCTCATGGTCAAAAGCTCTTTCCTTTCCAGACTATAAAGAGTACCTTGATTTTAGATAATTCTGCAACTCTTCAAGTGTATCAGATCCCACTAATAGTTCCCAACATGTTGTCAAATTGGTTAGAAGTGTACCCTTCCTTTGTTTACTCATGACATCCTTTTCCATTGATAGAATCTGCCATATGAACTGTAAAAAGGCTAATCGAAGGGGGAAAAAATTTGGCAGTATATGTGGGGCATGTGGGAATCCATAAATCTTGATTATTGTGGTATCTGGTAGAAAAAACCAATCACTGAAGTTATGAGTATTTCCTTGCTCAGGTTTCAAAGCCAAAGGTCTTAAAAATTGTAGCACAAGTGTGTGTAGTCTTGGTGGTTGGTGGCCAAGAACTCTCATAATTCTATACACAAACTCATCATAAAATATCACATAATTTGAATTCTTACATTTGTTGTCCCATATATAACACCATAGTTGCAATGGAAACAAATTCCCCTGCTTGTCAATCTGACCCAAACACATCCTTTTGCTCCATCTAGCTTTATTTTGGTATAATATTAGGTGGCACAACAAATAGTATCACTTGAATGCTATGGGGGCCCTATTTTCCCTGACTTGCAAAAATGCTTCATGCAATGCTTTCTCAAGATATGAGGAAAAATCATATTCAATCTTCATCTCAGGGTTTTGGATCCTCATAGCCATCATCATTAAACTAACTGGAATTCTCTCTTCTGCATCCATCCCAAGTACTTGACAAAGAGTAAAGTAGGTTTTCTTGAAATATAATTGGAAATCTAAGACTTCAAATGGTTCAATAGTGGAAGGGGATATAGGAATCGCCCTATTGTTCACACCCCTTTTCATGTAAATGGGGACTTCATCACTTCTGTGGGTTTTCCTCAATCTAGTATATTCTTCTTTACTTCTTTGCTAACCAATTTTAGTCAGGGCTTGTTTGTTTAGGTCAAAACATTCAATGATAGCCACTTTAGTCAACACAACTAATGGTGAACCATCTGGAAATCTCATAAACCTAGTAGCAAGATGATAACTCTGAGCCAATACTTTGATGAACTCTACATCTATAAAAACATTTAGGATAATTAACTTGGCCAAATCTAATGTCCATGGATTTGACACCGAAATCTTTCCCTCCCTTTTGTCATAAAAGTACCAGAACAGTTCCCACCCGAAGATAGGGATAAGGGCATCTCTACAACCATGAGCCACACCATTAAAAACATTCTTAAATCCTCTCTCAATTGATTCAAGGAGTATATCCATGATAGAATGGTGTAAGGACCTCTTTTTAACCTTAGATTCTTCCTTTTTTAGTTTCAAGTTCTATCTTCTTGGGTGGCATGATTTCCTTTTTAGTTTCAGGGTCTTTCTTCTTGGGTGGCATGATGTTTAACTATCTTCTCCTAGTGTATCTGAAATGCAGAATTCCAAACAATCTTGTACTCATAAAACTTAATTCATAGTTTAACTATCTTCCCTCTCTTATACTTTTGAAATGAAAAATTCCAAACAATCTTATACTCGCAAAACTTAATTCACAAGAGTTTTGTGCACTTACCCAGGTTATGATGGTTGCAGAGCTTAACCTCCTCGAACTCCTAGCTCCCTGCATGATGATTTTTGCAAATGAGTGCAAAGAGAATGTTGAATTCTTGGTTTAATGGCTTCTGAGCTCAGTCATATCAACATTAATATTAGTTGACCTTATGCCAAATATTTTACTCATAGTTCGAGTTTGAACATGCACCATTGATTTTATAAGATCAGATGGTTGATGTGATTCATGCATTTAATACCACTTTATTGCCACCACTTTTTATAACTACCACAAGATAGAGGGGTATAAACTACTATTCTGCATGCTTCTTTGCATTTCATTGCGGGTTAGTGAGATACTTACCTCTATACCACAAGCTTGACTTGTTTAACCCACAATATTGTAGTTTGCATTAACGGTTACCACCATAGCACATGCTTCATCACATCCTTCTGTGGTATAGCGGTTCATGTCGCCCAACAACATGCCTTTATGATCTTCCTCATGGGATGGCAGGTTATTCCTTGCTATACCACACCCTTCATTTTTCCTTCTCAAGTTATGGTGGTTTATGATGTATTTAAATTCTCTCATACCGCCCAACCACGTCCTCATCATAATACTTCCACGGTATGGTGGTAAAAATATTCATGTTGTCTATTATAGGCCGCCAGCCTACCAAGGGTTCATATTACTACTGTGGGATCGTGGTAAGAGATTGTTAAGGGATTTAGAATTTTTTTAGCTGGACATGTTTTTGCTTAAGTATATATATGATGAATTTTTGGCTTTGTATAGGTCTTTCAGTGTCAGTCAGACCTAAAAAATTTGTGTTCAGTAAAAAATGTAAAGGAATAAAGAGTCAAGGCTCGAGTCATGGAGCTCAAGGTTAATTGTGAAGATGGAACTAGGAAATTTTTTAAGGTTCTAACACACCTCATGATGAACTAGACTATTTTTTTCCTTCATCCTGCTTGTGTTATGTTTTTATGAGTTCTTCTCTTGTGAATACATCCCTAAGGAAAATTTGTTTGATACCTGTAATTGTAAACATCTTCTTGGTTTTTGACTACAAATTCTTTTTAATCTGTAAACTGAATTCTATTTTAAGTTTCCATTTGTAGTTTTCAGTCAATTGGAAAGTCAACAGTAATTAACTTATGAACTCAATAAAGTTTTACTAATTCAAGTTGTTGATTTATACATTATTGTTTATTTGGACTTTAGCAAGTGAAGACAAGGACTGTAAGGTGCAAACTAGATGATAGTGATCATAATGTTCAAATTCTAGAGACAAAATATGAGCACACACGTATTGAAAAAGCAGCCAAGAATAATGAATATTTTTTGAGTCTTGGTTTGAAAAGGCAAGTTGTAAATCCACTAAGTAGTATATTATTTTTTTAATAGTGTTTAAAAAAAAATTATAGGTAAAAGCTTTATGTATATAAGACATAATATGATATTTTTTTATTTTATAGGCAATAGAAAGAGTGCAAAGAAAATGTGGTGAAAAAACAAAAGGAAAAAAAAGATATAGTGTTTCCATCTCGTAGAATCCAACGTTTTTGTGATTCAACAAATGTAGTTGGTGAAAATGATCATTATGATGATGTGCAACCTAGTATAGCACATGGTGATGTGTAGCCTAATATAGCACATGGTGATGTGTAGCCTGAAATAGCACATAGTGATGTACAACCTGATATAGCATATGATGTGTAATCTTGTGATGATCTCTTAAGACTAAGTCTAAGAGAGATTATTGAAAAACATTAGGGCAAAGGAATAACAGGTTTGCAGATGCTTCTTTCAATATTAAAGGATGTGTTTAATAATGTAGAATCCACAAAGACCGGTATTGATCTACCTACTCATGCCACACCTGACGTGGCCAAGGAGCATGAAGTTTCAGTTAATGAAAGTCATGAAGAGAGGCCGCTTGCATGATCTACTATGCCTCAAAGTGCACCTATTACATCTAGAACTTTTGATGGAACTAGTGGACTAGCCAAAAATACTAATAGTGGTAATTTAATAGAAGATGTGGACACTTTTTTCAAAATACAAAGATTGAGTCAAGATTTGTATAGATAAAGAAATAAAATTAGAAGGAAAGAATCCATACTTGCTTGAGGTATTGAGAGATGGTGAGCCCATTGGGCCAAATGTTGCAAAGTGGTCTACCAAGTTGGGTGTAAGATGTAGGGACCATTTGGATATTTTCAAATCAAATTTTGCAGAGCATGATCCACGAGCTGTGGAAAATGTTATAAAAAAAATGGAAAATGCTTTTGAGACTACTGGTGGGAAAATCTCTAAAAAATATTACAAGCAAAGGGTGAGAGTTTTGATTAAAAATTATAGATACATGTGCAAAAAAATAATCATGTTGGGAAAAGAGAGGTTTGACTCTAGTCTATCTCCCAAAGAGTGGGAGGCATTGAGAGAAAGTATGCATTCCAAAGAATATTTGGTAGAGTAACAGGGGCAAGAGAGCAAGGGATAATGTGAGGGATAGATATACATTTGGTTGAGGAGGGTTGCACGCCAAAATGGACAAATTTGCAGTAAGTGTATGGATTTTTGGCTCAATTTACATGGTGTTATTTATTTCAATTTTTTATTGAATTGACTATAGGTTGAAATTGACATTGTATTTTAGGTGGAAAACAGTAATAGAGAAGCAAGTGCAAAAGATATTGCCAATTACATGGTAGCACTAGATGCTAGTAAATCTAAGAGTAGGATGAAGTTGACATCCAGTTTGTCAACAAAGATTTCATAGCCGTCTATTCAATTCCTAGTAGGAGCCTCTATAGATCATGTCAACTCATATGAACTAGGGGACCAAAAGGTAAAGAATTGCATATTAGGTCTCAATCACCAAGTTTCACAG
This sequence comes from Sequoia sempervirens, assembly GCA_007258455.2. NCBI lineage: Eukaryota > Viridiplantae > Streptophyta > Pinopsida > Cupressales > Cupressaceae > Sequoia > Sequoia sempervirens. The sequence goes on along the minus strand of VDFB02013692.1, from coordinate 64,033 downwards.
TTGTTTAAAACTATTAACCTGTTGTGCCCTTAGCACACACGCCCCGTTCGGAATGGGGACCCTCTTTTCATTCGCCTTGTCGGGTCGTTTTGTCGCTGCCTCGTTTTGTGTGCTTCCCTTTTTGATGTCTCTAATGGTCAATGTTGCTTTAAGGTCCCACCATAAATCAACCATGCCTTCCCCTTTTGGTTTTTGCGCATGCTCCTGGGCACCTCACAGGAGTCCTCCGGTAGCTTGTCCCGCCATTCCAGCCTCGCCCTTCTCTGGGCCCCACCATGGCTGTGATTCTTTCTATTTGCTTCACTGGAATTGCTATTCCTCGGCAGAACCGGCTAATCCTTCTCCTCGACCTCGCGGTCCCAACCCCTGGCCCGGGCCATCTCGCAAAGAGTTGAAATTTTCTGCGGCGTCCCGCCATCCGGGCCCCGGATCTCGGAGGTCCGATTCCGAGGTTCCGTCTGTGTTTCGCCGTCCGTGACGGTGAACTTCCTGCGGCGACCCGCCCCTGGGTCCCACCAACCTTTTCGCTGACCAAAGATTGCGGGAGCCCCTGTCTGCTGTGGGGTGTTCTGGGCCCGACCATCTGGAATTTTGAGTCTGAAATTTCACAATGAATCTGCCGTTCCTGACGGCCGATCTTCAGCGAAACTCCACCCTCCGAGCCCCGTTTCCCTCTTGGCCGCCGCTATTCGACCAACATGAAATATTTAAAGCGGCTGCCATCTCGCGCCTCCTCGGCCGCCGGGCCCCGATTCTCTCGCCGTCGTCGCTGACATTTGAATCCACCAACTTTTTTGCCGCTGTACTTGCATTAAATACGCGTATTCATTACGGTTAGGGGTATAAAATACCCACTCTGACCCGTCATTTTCATCACAGGATTGCAGAGTGATTGAATAAACTGCTATTTGGAGCCCACTGTCTTCGACATCGTCACGCTTGTCATCCTCAGCATCATTTCATTGACTGTAGGTGGATCCCACACCTCCCCACATAGCGTGTTTGAGGTAGGCCATCCATCTACCCTTCCCAAGCTCTGTTTCGTGATTTTGAGATATTTAAATGAATGAACAATCATTAAGAGGGCATAGGGTAGTAAAACATGAAATTGCGCACAAAACCCATGTATTAGAAAATCGAAAAAACCTCTAAGAAGCTCTCCTTGCCAATCCAGAGTTTCTCCTTGCCGTGACTGTTCTTCGCGCAGGGAAAACGTCCTCCTCAGGCCCAAAACCCGCCTTCACCGTCTGTTAATAAACCTTCGAACAATCCTGCCAATGGCAATGTCACCTTCCGAGCCCGGTCCGTCGGACTTCCCTGTTCGGAAGTCACCCTGGATTCTGCCACGCCAAAACTGCAGTCTGACCCTGCCTCCCAGTTGCCAGATCCCAACATGCTCCTCGCCATGAAAACTTCAAAACTAAACATACATCCTATGGGTCTCTCGGGCCCGGGACCCCGGGGTTCCCCCTTCATGGATCCTCGGGTGTTTTGCCATCGTCCACGGCGAGACTCGTCCGACGTCCTGCCCTGCGGACTCCGCCTTCGTTTCTGCTGTTGACCTCTGGCGATTTAACTCATCACATCGTTAATGCCTTCGGGCCCCGGGTGTCGGGTCTCTCTGCCTTTTATCCGTCATCCCAACGGCGAACTCTTTTGGCCCCTCTGCGCTCCGGACCCCGCCTCTGCCCCGTTGTTTGCTTGTCATTTTGCATCAGCGTCCTCCAGAACTATCGGGCCCGGTGTCTAGACATCCATTCTCGGAAGTTCACCTTTCTCCCGCCGTTGGGGAGATTTCGCCCCATCCATCCGATCGTCGGGCCTCGAGCTCCCGTCTGCCGCTGGCTGCCTCGTGAACCGCCGATGGCTTTCTGCTTGCCGGGCTCCGTGGCCCAGGACTCCAGTCCTCGGTCACCGTTGCTAAACAAAAAATCCCACCCGACATCCCGATCCCCAGGCTCCATCCTATCGATCGCCACTGAGCTAAAAAAGCAAAAGCATGCCACTGGGCTCTTACTGTCGGACTTCCCCTCCCGGACTTCTATCCAGCATTGGCCATCTCAAACGACGAAGTTTAAGCGCCTTTCCGGTGCCGCCGACCCAAGTGCTCAAAAGTAAAATGACATATTGCTGGCCACCCTTTGGCCCTATGGGCCCCGTACCTCAGAGTTCCATCTCTGGATTTCCGTCTGCTGTCTGCCACTCCAAACTGCTATCTCCCGACAGCTTTCTGGCCTGTGACCTCCGAACTCTCCTAAATCGATCCAAGCGGGCCCAAATCTGAGATCTAACTTCGACCCACATCCTGAATTTTGGTCCTCTTCATCATGAACCTCTTAAAATATTAAAATGTGACCAAAGAAAGTCTCCGAGGGCCTTCCACCGTGTTTTCCCTTCCAAACAGCATTCCTGTCAGGGAAGTCCAGCCCTCTGGGCCCGAATTGTCTAAATGCCCTTAATCAAAAAAATCAATAACATCTGGGGATAAAAGATCATGACATGCTTAGTTGATTGTTCAAAATAGATGTTATTTTCAAGATGTTGACTAACATGAATGCTTTTGATGATCTGTTGTGCTAAATTTTCCCTTGCTTGCAGAATATATGGAGTCGGGTGCAGGAACCTCAGGGGCATCCCCCGAAGGGGACAAGGGGAAGAAGTCAGGAAGGACCCCTCAAGGGAAAGAAGATAAGCACCAGATGAAGTACCAATTCCAAGGCGAGCCACTCCACTCAAAGGTCACAACAGACTGGAAGGAGATCACAAACACCAACATTGGCTAGGTGGATATCGATGAATTCACGCAGAGAGTTGGGGTCAACCCGACAACAAAGAATGCCAGATTGATAAGACAAAGTGGAATAGCTCAGGTTGCCAGTTTCCCTCCATCCCTCGTGGTGCCCGAGCTGGTCATGGCTTGTCGGGAAGCATACCAAACCGACACAAGGACAATTGTTTATAAGGAGGACAACATTCTTGTTGACATGTCGCCAGAAGGGATCACCAAAACCTTCCACATTCCCACATTCCAACAGATGGAGGTCCCCACCTTAGAAGAATGCCAGGCGGTGTGGGATGATAATCCGACTGGATACAAGAAGTCAATAAATCTACATTGGCTCAAGGAAAGACGGGGCAGTGCTACGAAGGTTCCTCAGGAGCTCTTCCGTAGCAATTTTCATGAGGGTTACCACAACCTGGTAACCATGTTGAGCAGGGTTATGGGACTTCCTACGGCCACCTACTTTTAGGAGTGGATGACATACTTCATTGAGCAGATCCTGCGTGGAAACAAAGACGTCACAACAAAGGTTTCATTCTACTGGGGAGGAATCATAAGCAACTACTTCCATTAGCAGTTTGTCAACGTAGAGAAGAGCTCCAAATTTTACATGACTTCCTACCTTGTCTATTCCTTGGCGGATCAAAGACAGTACAGCAGGTTGTTTGTGGTACCCGATCAGGGGTAGAAGCAAGTACTCAAACCCTTTGATAAATACCCACAGCTCCAGTACCGCAACTTCAAGAGAGATTACTGCAGAGTGAACGACGCCTTCATTGGCCACATCATCAGGTTAATTTATGGAGACTTTGAGAGGAGGGTCTCCCACAGTGCCAGGGCACTTTTGAAGCAGTATGCCTTCCTCTATATCTAATATCCGAAGTTGACGTACATCCGTGCCCAGGGCTTTAATGAAAGGCCAAATAGATTGCCTCGATATCCCAATAATCGAATCATCCTCCTGGAGCTTTCTCGGCAACTCCAGCACTTACAGGCAATCTTTATTAACAAATATATAGCGGGGATCTCCTACCCCATGACCCTCGGCCAAGCCATGTATCGATTACAGACCTCCCAGTGTGCTGGTAACTCCAAGAAGGAGCAAAAGGAGTACCACTTCTACCTACAGACTGCTCGCCTGCGGATGGACCCGCATGGCCACGTTAGGAAAGCACTGGGGCCACAATATGCCCATCTTCACCACATTGAAGATTTCTGGGCCGACTACTAGGATGACAAGGAAGTGCACGCAAGGCACTACATGCAAATGACTGTGCAGTTCCTAAGAAGGGTGCAGCCATTTCCTGTACCAAACCAAGTTGAGGAGGACGAGTCCACTATCATGCATCCAAGGTACCTGATAGTCGCCAATCTACCAATACCATCAATTGACTGGGATGAATAGGAGGTCGAGGACCTAGACACCATAACCCAGCCAATCTTAACTCGTACCAAGGAGTGGATCAATGGGCAGGTGGCACATTTAAAGCGATAGGGAGTAATCTTGACTTATGAAGGGCTCCAAAGCAAGCCGAGTGCTACAGAGGATGTTGCTTCCACCACTTCAACTGGCGGGACTTCCAAGTCTCCTCTGGTCACCAGGTACAGGAAAAGAAAAGAAACAAAAACCGCATAGTCTCCAGACCCCAAGGCCTCTGTAAAGAAAGAAGCAAGAGGCTCGCCTCCAAAAAGACTCAAACTGGCAGGGTGTGTTGCGGAACAACCTTCAACCAAAGAGAAAGAAGCGGAGGGTGCAGGTCAATTGCAGCCTCCCTTAGCTCTCCCTGCTCCTCCTGTGGCACCACCCACCTCCCTGGCTATTGTCGCTGCATCTCCGCCGGCCGTATACATTTCTGTCCATCTTGCCCCTTCGCCTCTGGCCGAGTCGGTAATAAAATTTGACTCATCTTCCGCTATGACTTCTCCCCCCTCCTCTGTTGCTATGTCACCAATCACATCACTCCCTCTGGAAACAATAACATCGCCTACTCCCGCTGCCACTATGCTTGAGGCTCTTACAAGACATATGCAAAACCTTCCCCCTTAGCTCTCCCAGATCTTGATGGATCCAACTCTCCAAGCAGCCCTTGCGCAAGTCCTTGCAACTACTCAACCTTCATAACCACCGACAGGGCCACCAGCCATGGAGGCCACAATGCTAATCTCAAAGGAGTTGGAGGAACGAGAGAAGGAGGCCTTGAAGCCTATTAAGGAGGAGGCCGATGAGTATCATGAGCACCTAGAGTACGAACACCAAACCATCGATAGGGTGGTTTATGAGGAGAAAGAAACGGGCTCTTCTGAGAGTGGGGATGAGGAGGATGGCTCTGATGCTAAGGTGATCATTCAAACCTTTGATGATGACCTTGAGGAGGAAATGGCACAAAAATTGGAGGACATTGGGATAGAGGCAGAAGGGTCACCCCATGACGAAGAAGGGCAACCACCAAAAGAACAGCAGCAAAAAGATTTAACTGAGGCTGAAACCCATGTTGTCAGAAGCCCCGAGGCTAAGGGTACTGAGGAAAAGAAGGAAGGGGAAATAGCAAGAGAAGAAAGTCCCATTCAGCAACTACCCACCGGGCTGCCAATTAAACACCTCGTGTTCGTTCATGACTCCGATGAGGAGGAGGAGGATGCTGCCAAAGAGAAAGAGAAATCCACAGAAGGAAAAAGAGTAGAAATCTTGGCATTCACTGAGAAGGGCGAGGGTGATAGTGATTCACCCAAGGGGAAGTCTGCTATGCCTGAGTGGTTAGAGAAGCAGCTTGAAATAAAAACCCCTATGCTAAAGGACCCAAGGGAAAGGTTAGAGGCCATCTTGGCTCGAGCCCAAATTACGACGAAGAAGGAGAAGAAGCCCAAGGTCCAATCTAGAGTAACAATGGATGCTTTCAGCTCTCGAGCGGCACAAATTGCAACACCCACAATTGGCCAGTCTGAGGTAAGTTATAACATCTCCACCATTGACTTGGGGACCGCAACCAGAGAGCAGAAAGTCGAGCACCTTGAAGAGTCAGTGGCTATAGTGGTGCACCTAATAAAACAAGATAAAATCTCGAAGGATGATCTCAAGGCACAGGTTGCGGCCTTAACAGATTACATTCAACAATGGTCTTCAATGGACGACATGCCTACTACATCCACGGCCGCACCTTAGCTACTTTCGAAGGAACGAATCGACAAAATGGAAAGAAGAAAGAACTTGGAGAAGACCACAAAGGATTGGTTCCGACAAGTCTCATACGTCGGAAACATGGGAATTAGCCGGGCTGTGCGGATAGCCAACAAGTTCTTGGACCTAATGCAATCTCTGGAGAGCACAAAGAAATTCTGCACCAATTTCCCCACAACATACAACTCCACCTTTCCAAGGATTGAAGCTATCATTCGGATGCCTGAAGCCACGTGGGAAGAGAAGCTTGCATTTAAGAAAGAAGATCACTGGCTGATGGATGTGTGGCGCCAAGACATTGACAACCGGAAGGAGAGGTTAGAACAAATCATGAGCAAGGTGGATTCGGACATTGAATGGATCAAAGATATCTGGGTAGAATGTGCTCGATATCTTGAGATGATGATAGGCTATGATATGCCCACTGTGCAAATGGATCCGGAAAAGATAAAACCCTACTTCCAGGAGAAGATGAAGGACGGGATGGCTGGAGAAATCACAACGGAATTCCTAAGTTTTGCTGCACGTGCCTTCGATCAATCGGAGCTGTTCAGAGACCAAGGCTCAAAGTATGATGATGATTGGAAAAGGCTAGAGGATAATGCCAAGGAATGGAGCTACCAGGTGCTGTGATGTGAGATCATCGAAATAGACAAACTCCAGGAGGTCGTCCTCAAGTTCATCGAATGCACAGCTTCCGAGGGATAGGAGGACAACCCAGTCAAAGATGAACTTCCTGAAGAGTAGCTACAACAAAACAACAATCTGCTAAATGAAAAAAGAGCTATAGTGCCATCAACAAGAAGACGAAATAGGGAAGAGACAAAATGTAATTTTTAAATTGTTGGATATTGGGGGGTAGGTGAAACCCTATTTTGTAATGAATCTTGGCCACACAATAAGAGTTAATCTTAGCCATTCATTTTATTTTTGGAAAACTATAAATAGGGCTCCCCTCTAATTTGTAAAGAGAGTTAAGTTGTTGTAAAGACATGCTGCAGAAATTTATTAAGAAAAAGCATTGACTTGGTGTATTTTCTTAGTTTCTCTCATGTTACTTGATTCAATCTTCAATGTTAGATGTTTGACCTAGGTTTTATTGCTATTTTAGTTAGCTGTCTTCTTTCTTTGGATAGATTTTAAGAATGTTGTTATGTGATTATGAACATTCCTGCCATGTTGATGATTTCTTTGTCCATACTTTTTGCTATTTGTTGATGGTAGATAGCTGTGCAAAGTTAGCCTGGACTTGATTTCAAAGCTACTCCAAAACATTTATCTTTGATTCATGCATGTATGTGGTGGATGAAGGATAAAATATCTGCAGACCTTAGAAGATAGCACAATTTCCATGATACTGTGAAATCACTGGTTAAGTGGGATATTGTTTTGAGAAACTATCCATTGCAGGAACTCCATCGTCACTATTCATAGGTAGTTGCAAACTTAGGAACTTTCCCTCTTCCTTGCCTTCTTTTCTTTTTTTTAATAACTGACCTATACTAAGGTTCATTGCACATTGTAAAGTCAAATCCAACAACAAAATGGAGTCCAAGACTGCTATTTGAACCTACAGCCAATGCATAACAACTTTCCATCCTAAGAACTCCATTTCAAGATCCAACTTCCATGCTTTGTATTTCTTTCGTAAGACCGCCTTGTGATTCCAGCAAATCACATCAAACTACTGAGGTATCTAAGCACTGTCATGACCTGACATCTGAGAGACCTTGGAATAGTGTTCTACAATCTGATTGTGGAAGATTGTCTTTCAAGAGATGTAGTGCACCTATGCACTGCCTGTGTTGAAAAGTGCATAAAAACACCATCAACAGAACTGGCGCTAGAAGGAGGGCAACGGTTGAAATATCAAGTTAAGGGATAAAATTGAAGCTGGATCGAATTGGATCATTCTCCCCGGGGAGATTTCAAAGAGTTCTATGGTCAACACCAAACAAGGGAGAATTTAAAAAATTGCAGCCTCCTACGAGGGCAAAGCGAGCTAAAGGAAGTAGCGTTGCCTCTTCCTCTTCCTCCATTCCATCCATCTCCATCCCACCCTCACCTTCATTTGGCTGGCCTTCATCTTCCACCCAACCATCTCAAACAACATTTGCACCTCCTATCTCCGGCAGCTAGGGGATTGCTCCTCTCCTGGCTCTTCCAGCCTAGGGTACAGTCCAGTCGGCCGCAGCTCAAGTGTAGTCCTGGATCGTTGTTGTATTGCAAATACAACCCCAAATTGCTGTCTTCCAATAGCAGATACCACCTCCGCCACCCTCCATGGCTTGGTTAGCACATAACCCTTCGCTGATACATTTTGTTGCCTACAATGATATGCCCAAGAATCCGGAGGGATTTTGTTCGAAGTTTCATCTGCACGACCTACAAAGAACAGCTGAGGAGCATATCAAAATATTCGAGACAGCGATCGCCGAAATGCAAGTTGACCACAAGGACATTGCATGCCGCCTCTTTCCACATTCATTGGGGGAAGAGGCCTTCTATTGGTACATCAATCTGCCGAGGGGATCCATTACCTCATGGAACCTGATGAAGAATGCCTTCTTGCATAAATACAAGATCCCCATCAGCCCTTCGGAGCTTTACCAACAGTTCATGTTTGTCAGGAGGGAAGTCAACGAACCTATTGGCTCCTTCAATGACCGCTTCCATCGGGCCTACACAAGGTTTCAGGACCCATACCTCCATAATGATGCGGTGGCTATCTCGGTCTATTATGCAGCGCTGGACAACCTCACGTCGGCCTTGGTGAAAAGGATTTTCCTACCGCTCACTACCTTGGTGAGCGCCTATGCGGAGGCTGTTGTTGCTAGTGTGGACTTGGGGCAGAATATCTCCGGCCCGCTGCCTTCTTTGGGGCCGGTAGCCCACCCAATATAGATTCAGGGGCTTAATCAGGCGTTTGCTCACTAAACCCCTCTTATGAACCAAGTACCTCAATTGCCTATGGTACCACATCCAAGGCAGCCATTGAATTATGCACCTCTCGCGCCTTCCTATTTGCAGCCCCAACAGTAGTATAACTATTTTCAGGCTGCTCCACAACAGCAGGCGTATCCCCAGCAGCCCCAAGCACCATAGTACCTATCGGGACCGGATTTTCCTCTAGCTTATCAAAATCAGCTGGCAGCCTCGCCCACTTTTCTCTAAAATATGGCGCCATTGCCTGGAAGCGCGACTGAGAAAGACAAGTTAGAGGAACTGACGGAGATGATAAAGAAAATGTCCACGAAAATGACGCACCTAAAGAATCAGAATAACCAGTTGCAAGCCTCCCAGCGTAATTTCCAGGCCAACCTTAACAGAGACAACTGAGACAGTAGGGACAGTAGGGATAATTGAGAAGTAGGCACTTCCTCCGGGCAGAACTATGATAGGGGGAAAAATGCCAATCAGAACGCAAAAATGAGACCTTCTCAGAGGCAGAATCGCACGTAGAACACTAGGCCCAACAATGGTGGTGTCCCTATGCCTTTCGATCAACCGACAAGCAATGAAAAAACATCCAGCGGTGTATACCTTGCCGAGGCAGCTTTGTCCGGATGGTGTCAAATTCACAAAACCAGTAGACATTCTAAGTTGGATTGTCCCGAGTTCCAGACAGCTGCTGAAATCTTCTAGGTGGAGGTGCAAAATGCAGTCGACAATGCCGGCTACAGGGACATTGTTCCATCTGAGCCATATGATTCCTCCTATCTTGTGGTTAATCAAGCATCGTTTCCGCGAGGTGACTGCAACGAGCCCGAAGTCGAGCCTGCTCCTGTTGAGGGTGAGGAAGCGCAAGAGGTAAGTAATGCACAAACCTTGGCTCAACTCTTTGATTCAGTAGATAATGGTCTGGTAGATGAAGAAGAACAATTTGTAGATGAGTTCCACATGTTCCATCAAAGTTCGACTCCCTACTTCCTAAGGAATAGACAGGTGGGTGGACCCTTTACAATTTCTACCCCACCAAACAATTTCGCCACTCCGCCTGATCCTAATGCTAGCAATAACCCTAGGCTTCCCCACATACCTACCCAATACCTCAACAAGAACGGATCTCAAAATTAGTCACAAAATCAGCCTCAAGGCCAATCCCAAAATTCGTTTGGATAAACGAAGGCCCAACCTCGTAGTTCTGCCATAGGCCTAGCTTTTAGCTCAAAAATTGAGCAAATGGGTGAATATGTAGCAGAAGATTTTAAGAAGGTAAAAGTCAGTTTATTAGCCTTTGAATTGCTCAAGGTCCCTGCTGTGAGGCATGCCTTCTTTAGGGTTCTTAATGGGACCCCATCTTCCAGTACAACGCAAGAAACACCAACTAAGAGGGTTACCTTTGAAGAGCCTAGGAAAGAACCAGAGATACAGGATAATACCGGGAAAAGGAAGGATGTTCCTATAAATCAATCAGAAAGTAAACAAATTGAAAAGGAGCCAGAAAGGGCTAATAGGTAGCTTTCCAAGGACTAGCTATTTAGGCAAATGAGAGATATGGGCAATGATAAGAATAAAGGTCAGATAGCTCATATGGGTACGCCTACGGGCATCCTCTAGGGGAGACTGGAAACTCCCCCTTTCTTGACCACCATTAGGGTCTTTGGGAAGAACTTGCACAACTGCCTGCTCGATTCATGAGCGTCTGCCAATGTCATGCCCTTGGCGGTATGCAAGGCTCTTGACATCACCCCCACACCTTCAAGGAGGAAGGTGACCTAGCTAGACAAAACAAAGATCAATAATGTGGGTGAAATAAACTGTATCCCGATGCAGATTGCTATAGACCCACGGATACAGTAAGTCATCGATATTCAAATGGCTGACATTCCTGATGCATATGGAATCATCTTGGGAAGGGAATTCACCAAGGCACTAAATGGATATACCGCCACAGACCTTTCTCACATGTGGCTACCATGGAAGGGGCTGCCCAATCAAATCCATATCGACCGTGAACCCCGTATGAAGTACATGATTACGGAGTACAATAATATCAACGAGGTGTTGTTCGCCGAGACTGACCTGGGGAATTACTGCCCTTTCACCCACCAAAATGAGGTCAAGCTCTAGGAAGAATGTGGGGACAAAGTGTTACTGGTGTTGTGTAGTCCCTCGACCAATTTTACATGAATGCCCCGACACAGAAGTGTTGATAGAAGCTGATGATGAGCTTGATAAGGACGATGACTGGAGACTACTTAGTGGCTTCCAGGAATTTATTGAAAAGTGCACAAGGGATCAGCTCAGCCTAGGGGCCTGAATGAATTTATAGGATGTCTTATTGCCAAACTGGTGCAGGGTTCACAATGCTGCACACTCCGAGTTTGATTGTTGCTTGTGCCAAGCGGCAGTTGCACATGTCAAGAAATCAACTGCTCCTCAGATAGAAGCGCCAAATGAGGTACCAGCAGAACCACCTTTTGATCAATGCATCAAACCAAAAAATTCCTCTAAGGTCATAGGGCTAGCCACTCAGCTAAAAGGGAACCAAAGCTTAGTCAGTCCCAAAGACAAAGAACCCTCTACATGTTGGACGCTCTGATTTGATGGATCCAAGTCCAAACAGGGAGCTAGAGCTGGGTTTGAACTCATTAGCTCAACGGGTAAGACATTTCTAGCTGCCCATAGATTGCAGTTCTATTGCACCAACAATAGCGAAATACGAGGCCTTAGTCCTTGGCCTTCTCATGGCCTTGAAGAAAAATGTAAAAATGCTGCAAGTTTTCAGGGATTCCGAGCTCGTGGTTAAACAAGTCAGGAAGTTGTATTTCTGTCATGATCAGAGACTTACAAACTATAGGCATAGGGTCTGGGATCTCTTGGAGGGCTTAGATGCATTCAATATACAATTGATCTCTCATGCTCAAAATCGTACAGCTGATGCCTTGGCTCAAGCCGCCAGCACTTTACAACCCCTCTCTCTGTCGGGGCTCAAGAAATTCACTGTTGAGCTAACATCAACGCCATCGGTACTAGATAATGTTACCCACTTGCAAGTCTTCAATGATGACAAATATATCCTTCAATTCATCACAAGTTCCGATGTCTTCGCAGCTCAAATAATTGATGAAGCCAATCCACAGGAAGCCGAACTGGACATAGAGGGGGTTATTAACCTCAAAACCAATACGATCCCCAGGGGTATGGTTCAGTTGGAACACATATTTGACTTGGACCAGATCAGAGATCAAAATCAGCAAATGAAAAAGGAGGCTATAAGCAACCAGTACGATGCTCACAACCTTGGGACAGCCCAGGAGATCACGAATGTTTTTATCGGCAAGGTGTGCACACCAGAGGAAAAGAAGGGAATCACGGATGCGTTGCGAAGGTACCATGATGTTGTGGCATAGAGCTACGAAGATTTAAAAACTTATGACACTTCTATCATTACACATACCATCCCTCTTAAGACGAAAGTGAGGCCATTCCGCCAGCGGCAACGCCCTATCAATGCCTTGCTGGAACCTGTCGTTTACAAGGAGGTGCAAAAGTTGCTCTCAGCAAGAATCATTTTTCCAGTTAGGCACTCCACGTGGGTGGCCAATTTGGTCCCAGTCAAAAAAAGAACAGAGAGATTAGATTATGTGTAGATTTTCGCAATCTGAACCGCGCCTCGGAGAAAGACAACTATCCAGTACCTTCGTTGGATGAGGTGTTGCAGATCATTAACGACTCCCAAATGATGTCTTTCCTTGACAGATACTCCAGGTATAACCAAGTAATGGTACAGTACAAAGATCATCACAAGACGACATTCACCATGAAGTGGGGGACGTTCGCGTACAGGAGAATGCCTTTTGGGCTCATCAATGCCAGTGCCACTTTCCAACGCGCCATGGATATCGCCTTCAAGGACCTAATTGGCAAATGTATAATCATCTACATGGATGATTTAACCGTGTTTTCTAAAAGGCGAGGTGATCATGTCTCTGATTTATGCAAGGTATTCCAGAGATGCAGGGAGTTCGGAGTTTCCCTTAAACCCAAGAAGTGCATTTTCGGAGTGACTGAAGGCAGATTGCTAGGGCATATCATCTCAAAACAGAGAATCTCCATAGACCCCGAACGTATCGAGTCCTTACTCAAAATCCCGCCCCCAGGAAGTAAGAAAGAATTAAAATATTTCTTTGGAAAGATCAACTTCATCCGGAAATTCATCACAGGTTTCGTGGAGATTGTTAAACCTCTCAATGCTATGCTCAAACAAGATGCCAAAGTTGAATGGACACCTAATGCCAAACAATCTTTCGAAGAAATTAAATGGGCCATCGTTGAAGCACCTGTGTTAGTTAGCCCGGATTATCTAAAGCCTTTCTACATCTACTTATTTGCTTCAGAGCATTCCTGTGCTAGCATGTTGACCTAGAAGGACGATGAAGGAAATGAGCATCCGATCACTTTTATGAGTACTCCCCTCAAGGATGCTGAATTGCGATATCACAACATTGAAAAGTAGGCATATGCTCTCATTAGAGGGGTGAAGAAATTTAGACACTATATCCTACGCAATAAGGTGTTTGCCATTGTCCCCGACTCAATAGTAAAAATGCTGCTCATGCAGAATGAATTGGGTGAACGAAGAGCTAAATGGGTCACCCTGCTCCAAGAATATGACATGGAAATCCAACCGATGAAACTGGTGAGAGGACAGGCACTCACCCACACAATTGCTGAAATAGTAGCAGAAGCTGGACCTGAACTCACTGTGCAGTAGTACCAGCTTGAGGATGTCTCCCCCAGAGAGTGGTACCAGAATGTCGTCTACTATCTGCTAAACCATAAGTGTCTGCTGCACCTGCAAGGAGTCCAAAAGCGGGCCCTGAGATTGAAAAGCAATGGCTACATGTTGCAGGGTTCCATTCTCTACAAGAAGAATCATGAAGGCATTTATTTAAGATGCCTCGGCAAGGAAGAAGCAGATCAAGTCTTAAGGGAGTTTCACAACAAAATTGGCATGGACCATGGTTCTGGTTCTTCCACTGCACATTAGATATTAAGGGCAGGGTATTATTGGCCAATCATCTTCAAGGATGCCCATTTCCATGTTCATTCATGTCACACATGCCAAACTGCTGCCACCAGGGAAAGAATGTCGCTGTCCCACTGTAGCCTGTGCTAAAAGTAAGGCTGTTTGTGCAATGGGGTCTCGATTTCATCGGTCCGGTAAGCCCTCCATCGTCTGCGGGACACAGGTACATTCTTACCGCTACTGATTACTGTACTAGGTGGATATAAGCAATAGTATGTAAGCAATGCACAACTGAAGTAGTTACTAATTTCCTAGAAAGTTTCATTTTAAATTGCTTTGGTTGTCCTTATGCTTTGGTATGTGATAATGGACCTGCGTTTGCTTCATTAAAATTTGCTAGTTGGGCATTTGACTATGGAATAGCCCTTGAATTCTCATCTAATTACTACCCTTAGGGCAATGGCCTCGCTGAATCCACAAATAAAAACCTAATTACTGTGATCAAGAAGTTGCTAGATAGGAATCCCAAGAACTGGCATACCCAGCTCCGTTTCACCCTTTGGGCTGATCGCACTCGCTACAAGGCTGCCCTCGGTGATTCCCCGTTCCACCTTGTTTATGGCCTAGAACCTATATTCCCCATCCATCTGAAGATTCCTACTCTTTAGTTCATCAACGATTTTTATGAGGGAGGAGATCATAGGGAAGCTCGGTTAGCTGAGCTCTTGCATTTAGAGGAAGTTCGAAACTGTGCAATAAAAAATTTCGCCAAACATCAGGGCGTAGTTAAAAGATGGTTCGACAACCGAGCTAACATCAAAGCCTTTAGAATTGCCAATCTAGTCCTGTATTGGGATAAGGCCCATGAAAAGAAAGGGGGACACAACAAATTTGACAAGCTCTGGCTTGGCCCCTTTCAAATAGCTGATATTTTGGGAGATAATGCCTTCCGCCTAAAAACCTTGACTAGTGAGAATGTCCCATTGCCAGTCAATGGACAGCACCTGAAGCATTACTTCCAGGCTTGAACTCGTTCAAGCTCATCATTGTAAATACTTGTACATAGGTTAGGGTGGTTTTCTTTCTGGTTTGCTTGTGTTTTGTTTGTGTCGCTCTTTTGTTTTCTCCCTCCCAGCAATTTTGTTTCAAAAGTTACTTCCCACCCCTTTGCAGTGGTCGTGCTTGCTCGACAAGCGGTTTACTTTGTTGTCTGTTCTTTGTGTTCTTCAGCTAAACATTCACTCTCGATTATTGGTCTTTGAAAGCTGCCTGTGGATGATTTCCTTGCTTGAATTCTGCTCAGAACTTGACCCTTGGCTGGATCTTCTTACACACATCTCGAATCTTGCACAAAACACATAATAATTATTTCCAAAGGACCGTGCCACAGTTGTTATGACACCCCCGTGAGTGAAAAATCTTGAGTCTACTCTAGTGACCACTACAGTCTCAAACCCATTGTTGGCTTCAATGCTTACCCGGTCGAACTAAATGATAAAAGAGAAGTGAAATATCAAAGCAAAGAGCAAAGGAATTCTGAAAAAGGAAATAAATGACCGTATGGGTGTTCGGATAACTCTACTGGGGCTATGGACGCCTGACCGACAGTAGAGCAATATCCATGAGATTGCAGCGACAACTCCGTCAAGGCTATGGACACCTGACTGGCAGTGGGGCAATGTCCAGGTTACTTTTGGTGTTAGATGATTTATGTAGCTCGCTCGGTTGAATTGGTAACCCTGGTCACTATCCTGAGGAGAGGAATGAACTCACTACACACACTTCTGAGATGTCCTATAAGCTGACCCAATTAAGGATCTCGTCCTCCAAGATTCATCTTTAGAAGCCACTCCTGGTCTGTGAAACTAGAGATTCTGGGTCCTGAATGAATATTTATCCCTAGAACACTCAGGAGCGTTCTCTAGCGGAGTCGCCATTTGTTGTGCACTTAGCACACACGCCCTATTCGGAATGGGGAACCTCTTTTCATTCACCTTGTCGGGTCATTTTGTCGCTGCCTCATTTTGTGTGCTTCCCTTTTTGATGTCTCCGATGGTCAATGTTGCTTTAAGGTCCCACCATAAATCGACCATGTCTTCCCCTTTTGGTTTAGCTGCGTTCCGGTGCCTCGTGGAGTCCCTTTGGTAGTTTGTCCCTGCCAACGGCTTCAGGCCCTTCCGAGCCCGGCTATTTTGGATTCTCTCTACGGGTTTCCCCGTTGGAACTGTCGTTCTCAGCGGCGTCCGCTCCGCGTCCTTCCGGACCTCGAGGTCCGAATCCCCGTCCGCTGTCTGCAAAAAACTTGTTGAAATTTTCTACGGTGTCCCACTCTTCGGGTCCCAGACCCCGGAGGTCTGATTTCGAGGTTCTATCTGTGTTTCGCCGTCCTTGACGGAAAACTTCCTGTGGCAACCTACCCCCGGGTCCCGCCAACCTTTTCGCTGATCGAAGATTGCGGGAGCCCCTATCTGCCGTGGGATGTTCCGGGCCCGACCATCTGGAATTCTGAGTTTGGAATTCCTCGATGATTCTGTCGTTCCTAATGGTCGATCTTCAGCGGAACTCTACCCTCTGGGCCCCGTTTCCCTCTTTGCCGCCGCCGTTCGATAGACATGAAATATTTAAAGTGGCTATCGTCTCATGCCTCCCCGGCCGCCGGGCCCCGGTTCTCCCGCCGTCGTCGCCAACATTTGAATCCACCAACTTTTTCGCCGTCGTACCTACATTAAATACGCATATTCATGGCAGTTAGGGGTATAAAATACCCACTTCGACCCGTCATTTTCATCACAGGATTGCAGAGTGATTGAACAAACTACTATTTGGAGCCCACCGTCTTCGACATCGTCACGCTCGTCATTGTCAGCATCATTTCGTCGACCGTAGGTGGATCCCACGCCTCCCCGCATAACGTGTTTGAGGTAGGCCATCCGTCTGCCCTTCTCGAGCTTTGTTTCGTGATTTCAAGATATTTAAATGAATGAACAATCATTAAGAGGGCATAGGGTAGTAAAACATGAAATTGCGCACAAAACCCATGTATTAGAAAATTAAAAAAATCTCTAGGAAGCCCTCCTTGCCGATCCGGAGTTTCTCCTTGCCGCCGCTGTTCTTCGCGCAGGGAAAACTTCCTCCTCAAGCCCAAGACCCGCCTTCGCCGTCCGTTAATAAACCTTCGAACAATCCTGCCGACGACAATGTCACCTTTCGAGCCCGGTCCGTCAGACTTCCCCGTTCGGAAGTCACCCTAGATTCCGCCGTGCCAAAAACTGCAGTCTGACCCCTGCCTCTTGGCTACCGGATCCCGACATGCTCCTCACCATGAAAACTTCAAAACTGAACATACATCCTGTGGGTCTCTCGGGCTCGGGACCCCGGGGTTCCACCTCCACAGTTCCCTAGGTGTTTTGTCGTCATCTACGGCGAGACTCGTCTGGCGTCCCGTCCTGCGGACTCCTCCTTCGTTTCCGCTGTTGACCTTTGGCGATTTAACTCATCACATCATTAATGCCTCCAAGCCCCGAGTGTTGGGTCTCTCTGCCTTTTATCCGCCGTCCCCACGACGAACTCTTTCAGCCCCTCCGTGCTCTGGACCCCACCCTCTGCCCCGCTATTGGCTTGTCTTTTCACATCGGCGTCCTCCGGACCTATCGGGCTCGGTGTCTAGACATCCATTCTCGGAAGTCCGCCTTTCTCCCACCATCGGAGAGATTTCGCCACATCCATCCAATCACCGGGCCTCGAGCTCTCGTTTGCCGCTGGCTACCTCGTGAATCGCTGATGGCTTTCTGCTCGCCGGGCTCTGTGGCCCGGGACTCCCTCCTCAGCCACCATTGCTAAACAAAAAATCCCGCCTGGCGTCCCGATCCCCAGGCTCCGTCCTACAAATCGCCACCGAGCTCAAAAAGAAAAAGCATGCCTCCAGGCTCTTACTGCCAGACTTCCCCTCCCGGACTTCCATCCGGCGTTGGCCATCCCAAACGGCAAAGTTCAGGCACCTTTCCAGTGCCACCGGCCCGAGTGCTCAAAAGTAAAATGACATTGTCGACCGCCCTTTGGCCCTTCGGTCCCCGTACCTCGAAGTTCCATCTCCGGATTTCCGTCTGCCGTCTACCGCTCCAAATTGCTATCTCCAAACAGCTTTCCAGCCTCTGACCTATGAACTCTCCTAAATCGATCTAAGCGGGCCCAAATCTGAGATCTAACTTCGACCCACATCCTGAATTTTGGTCCTCTTCATCATGAACCTCTTGAAATATTAAAATGTGACCAAAGAAAGTCTCTGGGGGCCTTCCGCTGTGTTTTCCCTTCCAAATAGCATTCCTGTCAGGGAAGTCCAGCCCTCCGGGCCCGAATTGTCCAAATGCCCTTAATCAAAAAAATCAATAACATCTGGGGATAAAAGATCATGACATGCTTAGTTGATTGTTCAAAATAGATGTTATTTTCAAGATATTGACTAACATGAATGCTTTTGCTGATCTGTTGTGCTAACTTTTCCCTTGCTTGCAGAATATATGGAATCAGGTGCAGGAACTTCAGGGGCATCCACCAAAGGAGACAAGGTGAAGAAGTCAGGAAGGACCCCTCAAGGGAAAAAAGACAAGCACCAGATGAAGTACCAATTCCAGGGCGAGCCGCTCCACTCAAAGGTCACAACAGACTAGAAGGAGATCACAGACACCAACATTGGCCAGGTGGATATCGATGAATTAACGCAGAGAGTCAGGGTCAACCCGACAACAAAGAATGCCAGATTGATAAGACAAAGTGGAATAGCTAAGGCTTTTAGTTTCCCTCCATCCCTCGTGGCACTCAAGCTGGTCATGGCTTGTCGGGAAGCATACCAAACCGACACAAGGACAATTGTTGATAAGGAGGGCAACATTCTCGCTGACATGTTGCCAGAAGGGATCACCAAGACCTTCCACATTCCCACATTCCAACAGATGGAGGTCACCACCTTAGAAGAATGTCAGGTGGTGTGGGATGATAATCCGATTGGATGCACGAAGTCAATAAATTTACATTGGCTCAAGGAAAGACGGGGTAGCGCTGCGAAGGTTCCTCAAGAGCTCTTCCGTAGTGATTTTCACGAGGATTACCATGACCTGGTAACCATGTTGAGTAGGGTTATGGGTCTTCCTACGGCTGCCTACTTTTAGCAGTAGATGACATACTTCATTGAGCAGATCTTGCGTGGAAACGAGGACGTCACAACAAAGGTTTCGTTCTACTAGGGAGGAATCATAAGCAACTGCTTCCATTAGCAGTTTGTAAACGTAAAGAATAGCTCCAAATTTTACATGACTTCCTACCTTGTCTATTCCTTGGCAGATCAAAGACAGTACAACGGGTTGTTTGTGGCACCCGATCAGGGATAGAAGCGAGGACTCAAACCCTTTGATAAATATCCACAGCTCCAGTACCGCAACTTCAAGAGAGATTACTACAAAGTGAACGACGCCTTCATTGGCCACATCATCAGGTTAATTGCTGGAGATTTCGAGAGGAGGGTCTCCCACAATGCTAGGGCACTTTTGAAGTAGTATGTCTTCCTCTATATCTAATATCTGAAGTTTACGTACATCCATGCCCAGGGCTTTACTGAAAGGCCAAATAGATTGTCTCGATATCCCAATGATTGAATTATCCTCATGGAGCTTTCTCGGAAACTCCAGCACTTACAGGAAATCTTTAGTAACAAACATATAGCAGGGATCTCCTACCCCATGACCCTCGGCCAAGGCATGTACCGATTACAGACCTCCCAGTGTGATGGTAACTCCGAGAAGGAGCTAAAGGAGTACCACTTCTACCTACACACTACTCGCCCGCGGATGGACCCACATGGCCACGTCAGGAAAGCACTGGGGCCAGCATATGCCCATCTTCACCACATTGAAGATTTTTGGGCCGACTGCCAGGATGACAAGGAAGTGTGTGCAAGGCACTACATGCAAATGACTGTGCAGTTCCTAAGAAGGGTGCAGCCATTTCCCGTACCGGACCAAGTTGAGGAGGACGAGTCCAATATCATGCATCCAAGGTACCCGGTAGTCGCCAATCTACCAATACCATCAATTGACTGGGATGAATAGGAGGTCGAGGACCTAGACACCATAACCCAGCCAATCTTAACTCGTACCAAGGAGTGGATCGATGGGCAGGTGGCACATTTAAAGCGACAGGGAGTAATCTTGACTTATGAAGGGCTCAAAAGCGAGCCAAGTGCCACAAAGGATGTTGCTGCCACCACTTCAACTGGCGGGACTTCCAAGTCTCCTCCGGTCACCAGGTATAGGAAAAGAAAAGAAACATAAACCGTGCAGTCTCTAGACCCCAAGGCCTCTGCAAAGAAAGAAGCAGGAGGCTCACCTCCCAAAAGACTCAAACTGGTAGGGAGTGTTGCGGAACAACCTTCAACCAAAGAGAAAGAAGCAGAGGGTGCGGGTCAATTGCAGCCTCCCTTAGCTCTCCCTGCTCCTCCTGTGGCACCACCCACCTCCCTGGCTATGGTCGCTGCATCTCCCCGTCCGTAGACATTTCTGTCCATCTTGCCCCTTTGCCTCCGGTCGAGTCGGTAATAGTTATTGACTCATCTTCCGCTATGACTTCTCCCCCTCCTTTGCTGCTATGTCACCAATCACATCACTCCCTCTGGCAACAATAACATCACCTACTCCCGCTACCACTATGCCCGAGGCTCTTACAAGACATATGCAAAACCTTCCCTCTGAGCTCTCCCAGATCTTGATGGATCCAACTCTCCAAGCAGCACTTACACAAGTCCTTGCAACTGCTCAACCTTCACAACCACCGACAGGGCCACCAGCCATGGAGGCCACAATGCTAATCTCAAAGGAGTTGGAGGAACGATAGCAGGAGGCCTTGAAGCCTGTTGAGGAGGAGGTCGATGAGTATCATGAGCACCCAGAGTACGAACACTGAACCATCGACAGGGTGGTTTATGAGGAGGAAGAAATGGGTTCTTCTGAGAGTGGGGATGAGGAGGACGGCTCTGACGCTAAGGTGATCATTCAAACCTTTGATGATGACCTTGAGGAGGAAATGGCACAACAATTGGAGGACATTGGGATAGAGGCGGAAGGGTCACCCCATGATGAAGAAGGGTAACCACCAGAAGAATAGCAACAAAAGGATTTAACTGAGGCTAAAACCCATGTTGTCAGAAGCCCCGAGGCTGAGGGTACTGAGGAAAAGAAGGAAGGGGAAACAACAAGAGATGAAAGTCCCATTCAGCAACTACCCACCGGGCTGCCAATCAAATGCCTCATGTTCGTTCATGACTCCGATGAGGAGGAGGAGGATGCTGCCAAAGAGAAAGAGAAATCCATAGAAGGAAAAAGAGTAGAAATCTTGGCATTGACTAAGAAGGGCGAGGGTGACCGTGATTCACCCAAGGGGAAGTCTGCTATGCCTGAGTGGTTAAAGAAGCAACTTGAAATAAAAACCCCTATGCTAAAGGACCCAAGGGCAAGGTTAGAGGCCATCTTGGCTCGAGCCCAAATTACAACGAAGAAGGAGAAGAAGCCCAAGGTCTGATCTAGAGTAACAATGGACGCTTCCGCCTCTCGAGCGGCACAAATTGCAACACCCACAATTGGCCAGTCTGGGTAAGCTATAACATCTCCACCATTGACTTGGGGACCGCAACCAAAGAGCAGAAAGTCAAGCACCTTAAGGAGTCAGTGGCTATAGTGGTGCACCTAATAAAATAAGATAAAATCTTGAAGGATGAGCTCAAGGCACAGGTTGCGGCCTTAACAGATTACATTCAGCAATGGTCTTCAGTGGATGACCTACCTACTACATCCACGACCACACCTCAGCTGCTTTCCAAGGAACGGATTGACAAGATGGAAAGAAGAAAGAACTTGGAGAAGACCACAGAGGTTTGGTTCCAACAAGTCTCATACATCGGAAACATGGGAGTTAGTCGGGCTGTGCGGACAGCCAACAAGTTCTTGGACCTAATGCAGTCTCTGGAGAGCACAAAGAAACTCTACACTAATTTCCCTGCAACTTATGACTCCACCTTTCCAAGGATTGAAGCTATCTTTCGGATGCCTGAAGCCACGTGGGAGGAGAAGCTTGCATTTAAGAAAGAAGATCACTGGCTGATGGATGTGTGGCACCGAGACTTTGACAACCGAAAGGAGAGGTTAGAGAAAATCATGAGTAAGGTGGATCCGGACATTGAATGGATCAAAGAGATCTAGGTAGAATGTGCTCGATATCTTGAGATGATGACGGGATATGATATGCCCACTGTGCAAATGGATCTGGAAAAGATAAAACCCTACTTCCAGGAGAAGATGAAAGACAGGATGGTTGGAGAAATCACAACAGAATTCTTAATTTTTGCTGCCCGCGCCTTCGATCAATCGGAGTTGTTCAGAGACCAAGGCTCAAAGTATGATGAGGATTGGAAAAGGTTGGAGGATAATGCAAAGGAATGGAGCTACCAGGTACTGCGATGTGAGATCATCGAAATAGACAAACTTTAGGGGGTCATCCTCAAGTTCATCAAATGCACAGCTTCTGAGGGACAGGAGGACAACCTAGTCAAAGATTAACTTCCTGAAGAGTAGCTACATCAAAACAACAATATGCTAAATGACAAAAGAGCTACAGTGCCATTAGCAAGAAGACGAAATAAGGAAGAGACAAAATGTAATTTTTAAATTGCTGGATATTGGGGGGTAGGTGAAACCCTATTTTGTAATGAATCTTGGCCACACAATAAGAATTAATCTTGGCCATTCATTTAACTTTTGGAAAACTATAAATAGGGCTCCCCTCTCATTTTTAAAGAGAGTTGAGTTATTGTAAGGACATGCTACAGAAATTTATAAAGAAAAAGCACTGACTTGTGTATTTTCTTAGTTTCTCTCATGTTACTTGATTCAATCTCCAATGTTAGATGTTTGACTTAGGTTTTACTGCTTTTTTAGTTAGCTGTCTTCTTTCTTTGGATAGATTTTAGGAATGTTGTTCTGTGATTATGAACATTCCTTCCATGTTGATGATTTCTTTGTCCATACTTTTTGTTGTTTGTTGATGGTAGATAGCTGTGCAAAGTTAGCCTGGACTTGATTTAAAAGCTGCTCCAAAACATTTATCTTTGATTCATGCATGTATGTGGTGGATGAAGGATAAAATATCTACAGACCTTAGAAGATAGCACAATTTCCATGATACTGTGAAATTCCTGGTTAAGTGGGATATTGTTTTGAGAAACTGTCCATTGCAGGAACTCCATTGTCACTATTAATAGGTAGTTGCAGACTTAGGAACTTTTCCTCTTCCTTGCCTTCTTTTCTTTTTTTTAATAACTGACCTATACTAAGGTTCATTGCACATTGTAAAGCCAAATCCAACAACAAAATGGAGTCCAAGACTGCTATTTGAACCTACAGCCAATGCATAACAACTTTCCATCCTAAGAACTCCATTTCAAGATCCAACTTCCATGCTTTGTATCCATGCTTTGCATTTCTTTCGTAAGACCGTCTTGTGATTCCAACAAATCACATCAAACTACTGAGGTATCTAAGCACTGCCATGACCTGACATCCGAGAGACCTTGGGATAGTGTTCTGCAATCCGATTGTGGAAGATTGTCTTTCAAGAGAGGTAGTGCACCTATGCACTGCCTGTGTTGAAAAGTGCATAAAAACACCATCAATAGAACCCTATGGTTTCTACATGGAATGAGCATAAATCCATGGATTCAAATTAGGTAAGAGGCTCTATTGATCTCATTTCTTCTTATTTCACAGTTCTATATACAAATGCCCCTTAATATTTAGATTATTGAAATATGAGCGTAGGAGAATCCAACCCAGTTTCTTTATTGTTGGAGTGATCCAGAAAATGCTCTTTTCAACAAATTTATAGCTTGCATTATTTACTTGACTATTGAATGCTTTGCATATTTTTTGCACGATGATTAAACCACATGCAAAGCAATTTTTTCAAAGCAAAAGGAAAACAAAAATTCCTTCAGGGTATCAACTGAGTTTTTGATATTAATAGTGATGAAGTGGACAAGAATGCGTAGCACAATCATCTTAGTTGTCTTGAAGTTGAGGTAATTAATATAATAGTTGTTAATTATCTATCCCAATGTTTTATCTTTCTTCATGCTTAAAATGTTCTTTTGGACAAAAATTTATAGCTTTTGCATTCTTTACTTATATTAATTTTTTCATGATGATCAAACCACATGATGCAAAGCAATTATATGAAAGAAGGACAAAAATAAAAAAGCCCTGTCAATAGAACTCTATGCAAAGTTGTACAACTTAATGTCTGCAATGATGTTGATAGTGGTTATGATGATGAACTCGATGAGCATGCACATGATATTCATTGTGGTAATCGTGTTGAACTCGAGGTGAGTGCTATGAAACCACATGCAATTAATTACTATTCAAGTAAGTAATGGTTGTTTTATTATGTAAATAAGGGAAATCATTACCTAATTGATAAAAGATGGATGTTAGAATAGTAGTGAAGTGTAATTAGCTAGTATACAAAGATTATGGAATTAAGGGAGAACATATAACTTACATATGGAAGCTTAGAGATTAGTTGTAATAGAGTGTTTTATAAAAGCACATACAAAAACTGATTTGTTCCAAGACATAAGATATTACATATAACTATCAAAAACAATATAATGTGTGTTTTATATCTCAATATAATGTGCGTTTTATATCTCAATATAATGTGCGTTTTATATCTCAATATAATGTGTATTTTTTTTTAACATACATTTATTGATAAACTCCAAGAAGGGGATATAGTTGAGGTGTTCGATCCGCATAATGGTGTTGTTGTGGGAATTGGGCGGATTCACTCACTATCTATTGTACATGGAGTCAAATTGAAAGGAATAGGAGATGCAAATGTATGTATTTCAAATGTCTCAAGTAGTGTGCCTCTTCCTCATCTAGACAAAATAGATGGAGTTGTTTGTCTGAAGGAGAAAGTAGGGAGCTTTGTACGGTGGCCACTAAAATATTTGAAAAAAATCATAAAGTTAGCCATAAGTGCAGAAGAGAAAAAGAAGGGTTAGTAGTAGTAGAGTGTGGAGAGTGAAGTTGCAGAAAGAGAATGTACTGAGCCTAAATAATTTGAACCCAAAAAAAAATCAGATTTAATCTGATTTGGGTGTACATTCTATGAGTAGAATAGAGAATTTTGTATTTGTACACGTGTAATGTAAAACCCCTCGATTATGTTTTTCTCTTTTTTTTTGGGTTCCACTCATTTAAACTGGTGCATTATAGGAGAGGGGATATGTTGTTGTGTAAGTAGTAGACGTAGAGAACAAGGGTGCAAAAAAGAAGTAAATACAGAGCAGCTAAAGAGGTGTAGAGAAGAGGAAAAGTTGCAGAAAGTGCAACATACATGTTGCAAATAAGTTGCAACATAGAATTGTCATCAAAATTGTAATATCTTGTATAACCAAAAAAAGGGCATTGTAACTCAGTTTTCTCAATCACAACATTGAGAAACACACTTTGTAATAGTACATTTTTCAAAGAAAATACACATTTTTGTCTTGTATCTACTGTAAGAACACATTTTCTCAATAAAATTCTAGTATTTTTCCTTCTTAATAGTCATTTCATTATGTGAAAATGAATGATTGAATTTTTTGTGTTTTTATATGTTCAAACCGAGCAATTAAAGCATTGTCTCATTTCCAACACTTATAGGAAAAAATCAGTGAACAAAAATAATTAAATAAACTACCAATTGACTAAATATACTACTAACTGAAAGAAATTAGTGTTAATAAATATGGCTAAATATAATGATTATGCAATTAATAAACAATGTATCAATATACCTATCAGTTGACAAAAATCGGTGAGCAAAAACAATTAAATAAACTACCAAATTGATCAAAATGATGATTAAAATTCATGACTAAATACACTACCAATGGATGGAAATTAGTGAATAAAAATGACTAAGTTACCAATTAACATCAATCAATGACTAAATTAACAACAAAATATACCAATGAATAAAAAAATGACTGAATAAGTGACCAATTTAAAACATTCAATGCCTAAATTAATGACTTAATTACACACTTCCAAATCAATCAAATTGACAACTACATCAACAACCAAATTGAACAATCAGATGACTAAATTAACGAGCAAGTCGATCACTCCGACGACTAAACCAACAACCAAATCAATCAATCAAGTGACTAAATTAACGACCAAATTGATCAACCGAAAGACTAAAAATGGTTTAGTCATCAATTCGAGTCATGTTATAAATGACTAGCAATAAATTACTACTAGTCACGTGACCATGTTCAATCATTTATAAGCAGTTTTTAGTAGTTTTTCAGTCATATATTATTGTTTTTGTACTAGTGGTTAGGAGAAAGAGGAAAATCATCTCCAAGATGAGCTTTTAGTGGCTGAAAATAGAATATAGAATGATCCTATAGATGAAAAAAATTATGAAGACCTCAACAAGGAAAAATATTCTTTGAGAAGGTTGCAAGAAAATACAATTCAAGGGATTAAAACCAAGGCCAAGCTTAACTAGCTTAGCAATGGGGAAAAAGGATCAAAATTATTTTTTAGGTATATAAAAGAGAAAGGAATGAAGGAGAAAATTGATCAAATTTCTCACAATGGATCTATCTTGTCAAACCAAGGTAATATTTTGTAACATTTCTTCCAATTGTATAATGAATTATTCACCTTGGAAGGCAACAAAGAGGGATGTCATAAGGCTAGAGTTACAATTAGAGATTTTATTCCTACAAAGATCACTAAAGAAGATGCCACCAAATTGTCAAAAACCATATCTAAGGATGAGATTAGTAAGGAAATTAACTCCATGAGCAATGACAAGTCACCTGGGGGTGCTGCCATGTAGTACCCCTCCTTTTGCTAGTTGGATTTATTACTTTGCTATGCGTTCGTTTGCTACTTGTGACTATGATGGTACTGTATTGTGTGATTTGGTTAGTTAGACATTTGATGATGTGTTATTCCATTAGTAGACATGATTATTTTGATAGGACATTATGGTTGGATATGTTAGTTGATTTTCAGAATTATATTATGATGCAATGATTTAATGAATTATGTCATGAGATGAATTGATAGTTTAGAAATGTTATTTTATCAGATAGATTATAATTGTTAGAATAGGTGTGATGAAGGACAATATGGCATCACTCGTTTGCGAGTGCCCTGCTATGTTGCGATTCCTTCTCACAATGCAGTACTTCGATTTAATGCTTTGATGATTATATAAATATATGTATACACATGTACACAACTTCGTTTGTATGTAGGATTTGCAGGTATAAGTCTCGATTCCACCTGCTTCGGCAGGACAGGGCGAGCACCAATAACCCAACGGTTAAATGTTGAAACAGAGGTGACGATGAAGTTCTCCCGTTCCATGATGTCAGGTCGTCTCGTTGATTTGGTATTGTGCATTTCTGTAATTGTCGTCATTGTGGTTGTGTTGTGTTTGTCGTATTTTTATTAATGTGGTATTTTATAAGTTATGATTGTTTAATTGATGTTGTTATTTTATAAGTTGTGAATTAGTTAATTAAATGTTGGAAATGTTTGTTTATTTTAATGCTAGAATAAATTGCATTTAAATATTTAAATGTTTTAAATGTCATGTGCTTATTTAATGATAATTTAAATATTAAATGGTGTTATTTATTTTAATTAATTATCTGGTTGAGGATAATTATTAGAATAAATTATTTAAATTAAATTGATAATGTAATGTGCAAGTAAAGTGGTAAAAATAGAAATTAAAACCATAAAACAAATAAAAGAATGAAAAAGTGGGGAGAACGAATAAGAATACAAATCTAATTAAAAAAACGTGCTTTTAAAGAATTGTTTTCTTTTATTTTTGTTTTTTAGAGTTTTTGGAAGGATTTTACAATATCTTTTATTTTAATTATGATTTGCGGGACGGGGGAGGGGAGAGGCAGATAGAATGGGTGCAAGTTAATGGTTCTGTACTGTTGAGTTTTCTGGAGTTTTCAGGAAAGATATTTTGATCTTTTGCTTGCGATATCTTGAAGGAGTTTTAGAAAGGGTTTTGGAATCTTTCGTTGGTATTTTTCTGGAGTCTTCTGAACAAAGAAACGGAATTGAGTTCGAGCACGAAATCTTGGAGAGGAGATTTTGGAGCAGAACGAGAAGCACTTCGTAGAAGCCACCAGGATCAAGCTAACTTCATCAGGTTCTTGAGAGCGCAGGACTACAGGTTTCACCCCTTCCTCTTAAATGTCTTTGAATCTGCAAAAGACTAGAAAGGTGTTTTTAAATCAATCGTTACTTCCAAAAGAAAATATTTTGTGAATTAGATAAAAATGATTTCTCTGAGAAAAGAAAATAAATAACTAAATAGGCCCTCATTGAATGAACAAATTCTTTTCGAAATTTGGAGTCATTTCTATTGCAAACAAACGGAAGGAAATTATGTCAAATTTTCGTTTGAATATGCCCAAATTCTCTCTATTCTTACAGTGGAAAAAGGGCAATCCTTTTATTTTAATGGGTTTGAAATATGCTATAAACATATATATTCTATTATCTTAAATATATTATTTTATGTATTTCATAGAAAAGAAAATATATATATATATATATTTCTCGGTATAAATATATGAATATATAGATATATATATATATATATATTTTACATATATATATATTATATACCTATATTATTGATCTTATAATAAAAGTCTCTCTGTTTTAAATAGTTGTAAATCTGTTGATCTTGATTTTATCAGCGTCTGTACCTGAAGAAGGACGAAATTGTTATTTTATTGAAATAAACTAAAAATAACATATAAAATTTATAAATAACCTTTTATAAGAAATAAAAATAAAAATAACAATAAATAAAATTATTGTAATAGTATGGGAGAGGAGAGGGACGGCGCGGGCCGTACCCCTCTCCCCATACCCCTGCGCCAGGCCACGGACGGCCGTAGCAGTCCGTGGACTGCTGGCGCAGCAGTCCGTATAGACTGCTGCGCGCAGCAGTCGCACGGACTGCCGCGCACAGTCCAGTGGTCCGGAAATTTGCAAGTTTTATTTTATTATTAAAATTTGGTTGTTTTAAATTTTAAATTTGTGTATATTTATTAATATATTGTTGTATATTTGCTTTAGTATAAATTGAATTAATATATTTAGTATGATTTGATTAATATATTTTAAGTAGCTATTATTTAGTTATATATATATATATATATACATAATGTGTATATTCATAATTTGGGTATGGTTACATTCATTTTGTTTAATTGTAAGATTTTATCGAGAATTATAAGAGAGAAAAGTGTTTATATATATATAATATTTTTGTAATGAGTTTTTATTAATTTAGATGGTTTGTAAGTATAGAAGTTAGGGATTTGATTGTATTTATTAAAATTGTAAAGTTGAAATTTTATGAGTTATTAATTGAAATAAATTAAATATGGTAGTGAAAATTTGAATATGGATTTTATAAAAGAAATTGTAAATGAGAAAAGCATAAGGTGTAACTGATTATTTAAAAGCTCTTAGGATTTATCATCTTGGGTTGGTGTTAGTGAGTTAAGATTGTTTTGATATTTGAAGGATTCGTTGATAAGTGGGTATTTAGTTTGGATGAATTAAATTATTTTATATACCTTTTTGGGAATCTAATTTGATTGCTATTGAATGACTCGGAATGAGCATAGTGGGATAATGGTAAAATATGTTCTTTAGTTTTCTTTAACTAATTTTGATTGAATAATTGCTATTCAAGTGAACATCTTTGCTACTATAAGTAAAAGAGTTGTATAGTGAATTAATTGAATATTGACGTGAAGTAGTGAAAATGAGAAGATTTGTTTAAGTTAATTGGGTTAGAATTTGATTTGAAAGTAGTTTTATGATTATAGTACATAGGTAATTATATAGATGTTGTTGGTAACTATATAAATACATTTATACAATTATAGATGAGCATGTGGGCACCTAGAAGGGTGTGGTATTTTGTCTTCACAATGTTGTATTTAATGGGTGTATGTAAGTGCACATATGTATGGAATACGCATGATGAATAAGACTAGGTCTATAGTTATGACCAATTGATTAAGTGGATTAGCAAATGAGGAGATTATTTAGAAGGAGAATTGGATTGATCATTATCATGGATTAGAGTTGGAAGCTATATTTTAGTTTTGATTTTAAGTTAGAAATATATTTATGTCTTGATTTAATATAGTGGAAAGTGTAATTTGGAAACAATAGTGACATTATGAGTATGGAGCTGGTTAAATGATTGTAGTGGTTAATTTGCCTTGCTTAGATTGTTGATTGTTGCTTGTTTTGGAGGTTATGTTGGAATATGATTTGAATGTTGGTCTTGTGGTAATTTGTGTGCCAACTGTAAGGGTATCTTGAGAGGAGAAAATTGAGGTCTCCCTTAGATGCCCAGATGGTTGTTTCTAGATTTGGTTCTGATTTGGAACTTAATTTGAGCTTGATTAACTGTAGTTGATTTGATGTTTTGTTGCGTCGATTGTTGGGTTGATTTTTAAGTTGAGTGAGAGTCGGTTGACTACTTTTGTTGCTTCATTGTTTCCCTTGTTTGTTGATTGTCGTTCTTTTGGCTACCAGAGGCTAGAGATTATTGTCTGTAGATGTTCTCTCCTTATGTACCCTTGATGTGGCAAGTGTTTTGTTATCATGATTTTAAAAAGGGTTGTACATGAATTGTTGAGACTTTCATTATGTGTTTATAGCGAGATGGTTAATGCCTCGCGTGATTTGGTCTTGAGATTAATTGTTTTATCTGTTACGGTACAACCCTTGTCTAGTTTGGTTTTATGTTAGGGGTCATAGGGAGAGTGGCTCTTTGTGGGCGCCGGCGCCTCGGATGAGGAAGGGCCAGGATAACCCACGAAAGAGTAGTAAACAAGTGATAACCTAAACAATAGATTTAGGGGGGTTGGGTAGTAAAACACACAAGATAATAAAACTTTGGATTCCTCAGCTATGCATTAGGGCTACCTTAGACTAGTGATAGACTGAGAAGGCCGTGGTCGGCATAGTCATAGTCTCGTCTTCACGAGAGACTATTGGCTCCGCATTAGCTACCCTATGGTGCCGGCGCCTCAGTTAGGAGGAAGGGCCAGGAGATCCATAGATGGGTGCCGGCGCCTCAGTTGGAGGAAGTGCCAGGAGATCCCATGAGAGCTATGCGATGACACTCTCCACTTGACACCCTTGTGCATTGTTTGTAGTTGCTTCTGGATATTGTATCTTATGTATTTTCGAGGGCTAGATGGGTGTCGGCGCCTCAGTTGGAGGAAGTGCCAGGAGATCCCATGAGAGTTATGAGATGACCCTCTCCATTTGACACTTGTTTGCCTTGGTTTTGGTTGCCTCTGGACTTGCGTACTGAATGGTTGTTTAGAATTAGATGGAATCTTGTACTTTTAATTGTTTCAGATTTATTTGGAAACGTATTTTGGATGTTGTTACAGTTCTTCTGGATATTGTATCTTGTGATGTCTTTGATTCTTGTAAATCTGTCTCATGATTGCTAATTGGTGATGCTTCGTGTCATTGTGATGGGTTTAGTAGTGTTAACTTGTTATGTGATTTGTGAACGTTGATGGTGGTTCATTGTATGCTTTGAGTTGTACTTGTTGGTATCATGTTGTTGTTGAGTCGGTCTGACATTCATGGTCGGGTTCACTTCCTCGTCACCTCTGAGCACGGGGGGTGAGTTACTTGTAATTCACATGGTTGGGTGGAACGTGCTCCGCACCCGTTGGGTTCCCCATCAGCGTCTTGTCTTCTCAGCATTCCGCAGTGGAGTTGTACCAGTGATCACTTGTATTTCATAATTCATTGTACTTGTATCATTCCCATGTTGGGAAACTCATTGTAATTCATTTATCAAGAGATTGTAATGTAACAGTAAAACGATGATGTAATAGTTAGGATCATTTGTATCTCTTTTAAGAGATTTATCAGGGATGTAATTATGCGATGTCTATCTTACTCGCATCATGATTATCGGATGTATCATTGTATATGGTTATCATGAATTAAATGGTTATGTTATATTCTTTATCTGTTCTTATGTTTTGTTGTTGCGATGTAACCTCGCGTGCCCCAGAGAACCAAGTGTGTTAATGTGATGTATTGTGCTATGTGAATTATGGTTAAGTGTTGTTACATGTTTAATTTAATTGTTTAAAAAAAAAAATTATTTGCTTTGTGTGTGTTCTCTGGGGTTTGCACGGCGGGCATTACAACTTGGTATCAGAGCATAGGTTCATACACTGGGCACTATGTGTGCTCACTATGTAACCTTGCGTTTTGTCCCTAGAGTCTAGAGTTTCATTTGTTTTGTTGTGTTTGTTGTGAACCCAAGTTTCTTCTGTTAGTCGGTCTTAGGGCAATGGTGCAGGAAACTGATGGAAAAGGATAGGACCCTCGGTGTAGTGCGTAATGCACCGATATCCTTCCTATCAGGGATGCACTATGAACCCTGGTGTCTTGGTGTGAAGTGGCATGTTCTTTGTGATGTGAGTTATGAGTGTGGTTTGTGGCATGTTCTTTGTGTGGTTGTTGTGTGCTTATTTTTATCTATTTAATGGCTTCCTGGAGTAAGCCATATCCATGGGGGGGAGGATGTAATACCCCCATATTATTAATACTTTTAATATTATTTGTTACTCTTATGTGTGAGCTTGATTCTATGTTCTATTGGTGATTAGTTCACCGCCTTGGTGTGGGTGGATGCCTCCCATATTAGGGAATCTTATTTCCTTTTGTTTACCGGCTTCCAGGAGTAAGCCGATTTTATGGGGGGGAGGATGTAGTACCCCTCCTTTTGCTAGTTGGATTTATTACTTTGCTATGCGTTCGTTTGCTACTTGTGACTATGATGGTACTGTATTGTGTGATTTGGTTAGTTAGACATTTGATGATGTGTTATTCCATTAGTAGACATGATTATTTTGATAGGACATTATGGTTGGATATGTTAGTTGATTTTCAGAATTATATTATGATGCAATGATTTAATGAATTATGTCATGAGATGAATTGATAGTTTAGAAATGTTATTTTATCAGATAGATTATAATTGTTAGAATAGGTGTGATGAAGGACAATATGGCATCACTCGTTCGCGAGTGCCCTGCTATGTTGCGATTCCTTCTCACAATGCAGTACTTCGATTTAATGCTTTGATGATTATATAAATATATGTATACACATGTACACAACTTCGTTTGTATGCAGGATTTGCAGGTATAAGTCTCGATTCCACCTGCTTCGGCAGGACAGGGCGAGCACCAATAACCCAACGGTTAAATGTTGAAACAGAGGTGACGATGAAGTTCTCCCGTTCCATGATGTCAGGTCGTCTCGTTGATTTGGTATTGTGCATTTCTGTAATTGTCGTCATTGTGGTTGTGTTGTGTTTGTCGTATTTTTATTAATGTGGTATTTTATAAGTTATGATTGTTTAATTGATGTTATTTTATAAGTTGTGAATTAGTTAATTAAATGTTGGAAATGTTTGTTTATTTTAATGCTAGAATAAATTGCATTTAAATATTTAAATGTTTTAAATGTCATGTGCTTATTTAATGATAATTTAAATATTAAATGGTGTTATTTATTTTAATTAATTATCTGGTTGAGGATAATTATTAGAATAAATTATTTAAATTAAATTGATAATGTAATGTGCAAGTAAAGTGGTAAAAATAGAAATTAAAACCATAAAACAAATAAAAGAATGAAAAAGTGGGGAGAACGAATAAGAATACAAATCTAATTAAAAAAATGTGCTTTTAAAGAATTGTTTTCTTTTATTTTTGTTTTTTAGAGTTTTTGGAAGGATTTTACAATATCTTTTATTTTAATTATGATTTGCGGGACGGGGGAGGGGAGAGGCAGATAGAATGGGTGCAAGTTAATGGTTCTGTACTGTTGAGTTTTCTGGAGTTTTCAGGAAAGATATTTTGATCTTTTGCTTGCGATATCTTGAAGGAGTTTTAGAAAGGGTTTTGGAATCTTTCGTTGGTATTTTTCTGGAGTCTTCTGAACAAAGAAACGGAATTGAGTTCGAGCACGAAATCTTGGAGAGGAGATTTTGGAGCAGAACGAGAAGCACTTCGTAGAAGCCACCAGGATCAAGCTAACTTCATCAGGTTCTTGAGAGCGCAGGACTACAGGTTTCATCCCTTCCTCTTAAATGTCTTTGAATCTGCAAAAGACTAGAAAGGTGTTTTTAAATCAATCGTTACTTCCAAAAGAAAATATTTTGTGAATTAGATAAAAATGATTTCTCTGAGAAAAGAAAATAAATAACTAAATAGGCCCTCATTGAATGAACAAATTCTTTTCGAAATTTGGAGTCATTTCTATTGCAAACAAACGGAAGGAAATTATGTCAAATTTTCGTTTGAATATGCCCAAATTCTCTCTATTCTTACAGTGGAAAAAGGGCAATCCTTTTATTTTAATGGGTTTTAAATATGCTATAAACATATATATTCTATTATCTTAAATATATGATTTTATGTATTTCATAGAAAAGAAAAATATATATATATATATATATATATATATATATATATATTTCTCGGTATAAATATATGAATATATATATATATATATATTATATATATATATATATATATTTTACATATATATATATTATATACCTATATTATTGATCTTATAATAAAAGTCTCTCTGTTTTAAATAGTTGTAAATCTGTTGATCTTGATTTTATCAGCGTCTGTACCTGAAGAAGGACGAAATTGTTATTTTATTGAAATAAACTAAAAATAACATATAAAATTTATAAATAACCTTTTATAAGAAATAAAAATAAAAATAACAATAAATAAAATTATTGTAATAGTGGGGAGGAGAGGACATGGCCGTAATTCTCTCCCCATACCCCCGCGGCCAGCCATGACTCACAGACAGGATCACCTGCAAGGCAGATAGATCATTTACAAGAAGCCGCACTTATCGCATGACACCAAAGGGTCCGAAAATTTGCAAGTTTTATTTTATTATTAAAATTTGGTTGTTTTAAATTTTAAATTTGTGTATATTTATTAATATATTGTTGTATATTTGCTTTAGTATAAATTGAATTAATATATTTAGTATGATTTGATTAATATATTTTAAGTAGCTATTATTTAGTTATATATATATATATATATACACATAATGTGTATATTCATAATTTGGGTATGGTTACATTCATTTTGTTTAATTGTAAGATTTTATCGAGAATTATAAGAGAGAAAAGTGTTTATATATATATAATATTTTTGTAATGAGTTTTTATTAATTTAGATGGTTTGTAAGTATAGAAGTTAGGGATTTGATTGTATTTATTAAAATTGTAAAGTTGAAATTTTATGAGTTATTAATTGAAATAAATTAAATATGGTAGTGAAAATTTGAATATGGATTTTATAAAAGAAATTGTAAATGAGAAAAGCATAAGGTGTAACTGATTATTTAAAAGCTCTTAGGATTTATCATCTTGGGTTGGTGTTAGTGAGTTAAGATTGTTTTGATATTTGAAGGATTCGTTGATAAGTGGGTATTTAGTTTGGATGAATTAAATTATTTTATATACCTTTTTGGGAATCTAATTTGATTGCTATTGAATGACTCGGAATGAGCATAGTGGGATAATGGTAAAATATGTTCTTTAGTTTTCTTTAACTAATTTTGATTGAATAATTGCTATTCAAGTGAACATCTTTGCTACTATAAGTAAAAGAGTTGTATAGTGAATTAATTGAATATTGACGAAGTAGTGAAAATGAAAGATTTGTTTAAGTTAATTGGTTAGAATTTGATTTGAAAGTAGTTTTAAGGATTATAGTACATAGGTAATTATATAGATGTTGTTGGTAACTATATAAATACATTTATACAATTATAGATGAGCATGTGGGCACCTAGAAGGGTGTGGTATTTTGTCTTCACAATGTTGTATTTAATGGGTGTATGTAAGTGCACATATGTATGGAATACGCATGATGAATAAGACTAGGTCTATAGTTATGACCAATTGATTAAGTGGATTAGCAAATGAGGAGATTATTTAGAAGGAGAATTGGATTGATCATTATCATGGATTAGAGTTGGAAGCTATATTTTGACACTTGTTTGCCTTGGTTTTGGTTGCCTCTGGACTTGCGTACTGAATGGTTGTTTAGAATTAGATGGAATCTTGTACTTTTAATTGTTTCAGATTTATTTGGAAACGTATTTTGGATGTTGTTACAGTTCTTCTGGATATTGTATCTTGTGATGTCTTTGATTCTTGTAAATCTGTCTCATGATTGCTAATTGGTGATGCTTCGTGTCATTGTGATGGGTTTAGTAGTGTTAACTTGTTATGTGATTTGTGAACGTTGATGGTGGTTCATTGTATGCTTTGAGTTGTACTTGTTGGTATCATGTTGTTGTTGAGTCGGTCTGACATTCATGGTCGGGTTCACTTCCTCGTCACCTCTGAGCACGGGGGGTGAGTTACTTGTAATTCACATGGTTGGGTGGAACGTGCTCCGCACCCGTTGGGTTCCCCATCAGCGTCTTGTCTTCTCAGCATTCCGCAGTGGAGTAGTACCAGTGATCACTTGTATTTCATAATTCATTGTACTTGTATCATTCCCATGTTGGGAAACTCATTGTAATTCAATTATCAAGAGATTGTAATGTAACAGTAAAACGATGATGTAATAGTTAGGATCATTTGTATCTCTTTTAAGAGATTTATCAGGAATGTGATTATGCGATGTCTATCTTACTCGCATCATGATTATCAGATGTATCATTGTATATGGTTATCATGAATTAAATGGTTATGTTATATTCTTTATCTGTTCTTATGTTTTGTTGTTGCGATGTAACCTCGCGTGCCCCAGAGAACCAAGTGTGTTAATGTGATGTATTGTGCTATGTGAATTATGGTTAAGTGTTGTTACATGTTTAATTTAATTGTTTAAAAAAAAAAAATTATTTGCTTTGTGTGTGTTCTCTGGGGTTTGCACGGCGGGCATTACATGCCACAATAGTGGTTTACAATTTCTTGGAGGAACCGATTTTTGTTGAAATCACATATTTTTAGAAAATATAATGATTTAAGCCTTGAAAAGTTCCATTTAAAGAATTCCAATTGAAGAGGGTTTGATCAAACTACTTTAAATCAACCCCCTTGGATAGAACCCCGCTAGTTTTAAACCATGCCTATAACAGAGTCTCATTTACACCTATCAAAATGCTAATAAAAAATCACTTTTGATTTACCTTTTGGGGGATCAAATGAATTCATTTAAAATTTATTTTTTCAAGTATGTAGTCTTTATTATAAGTTTCCCAAAATAATTTAAAATAAATTTAATTTGATTATTATATTTATTTTTATTTCATGAATGTAGGTTTTTCACTAAAAATCAAGCTCTTGTTCTACATGTGGAAAAATAGCAGATTATTAAAAAAATATATATTAGTACAATGTGATGTTGAAGTCTTGATCAACAAAGAAAAAAAAAAATGAATTTCGATATACACAAAAAAGTTATGTTATACTATCATGCTATGTCCTAATTATAATTGGTTTGAATTTGAAACTTGATTAAAAAAAATATATTCAATAAAAAACTATCTAACCAAGTGGAAGCACTAGATATCAGAGTTTCAAATCTAAATTTGAAAGAATTAGAATTTTATCCTTCATGGAAAAAAAGTTATGCATTATACGGTGAGCGTCACTTTTTAAAAATGTTGTTTTCTAAAAAAGACTAGTTTTCGAGGGAGATGGAAAAAGAAGTGCAATCTAATTCCAAAAATTTTGAAAAAAAAATATTTATAATCTATAGAAAAAAATTCACAAAACTCTAGTTTGCATCATCTTCAAATTCCTCATGGTTTAGCTACTATAGGTGCCCAAAAGTGAAGATTTAGTTAAAACAATATATTTCAATGTCTAGTTTGGCCAAAAATTGTAAACCACTATTGTGGGATCACCCCTGGCCTAGATGGAA
The DNA here is from genome assembly GCA_007258455.2 of Sequoia sempervirens. Taxonomy (NCBI): domain Eukaryota; kingdom Viridiplantae; phylum Streptophyta; class Pinopsida; order Cupressales; family Cupressaceae; genus Sequoia; species Sequoia sempervirens. The sequence continues at coordinate 25,953 of VDFB02013692.1, read as the reverse complement.
TATCTATTGAATTTTATAAAACCTTCAGTGATTGGTTCTATGATGATTTGCATCAAGTCTATATAGAGGCATTAAGCAAAGTGTCATTGAGTAGAAGCATAAATACATGACTCATAAAGATCCTTCCCAAGGAAGGAGACAAGACCTTAATTAAGAAATAGAGACCAATCACCTTGTTGAATACATCTCCTATAAAATTTTGGAAAAAATACTTGCAATGAGGCTTACAAACATCCTTCCCAAGTTTATAAACAATACTTAGAAGGGTTTCATCAAAGGAAGGTATATTTTTGAAAATTTGATAAAAAAATTGGGAGGCCATGGAATGGTCCAAACACTCTGGATAAAATGATGCCATGCTCCTGCTAGATTTTGAGAAGGCCTAAGATAGGGTGGAATGTAATTTCCTAAAACTAGCTCTAGAAGCCTTTAAATTTCCTCAAGTATTTTGCAATATGGTTAACACCCTCCTAAATGATGTTGCTGCATAAATTGAGGTAGATGGATCCATTTTTGAAGTTTTTAATTTGGAAAGATCCATTAGGCAGAGGTGTGGGCCTTGGCCCTTGCCTTGTTTTTCATTGCCTTGATTTCCCTTCACTGCCTCCTAAGAGAAAGCAATACCTCACCTAGGGTTAAAGGATTGGTGCTACCTGACCACAATGAACTCCTTAATATTCAATTTGCTGATGACACTACAATATTTCTTGACCTTGATGAAGAAAACCTTGTAAACTTGATGAACAAGCTAAATTTTTTTTTTTTGGCATCAAGGATAAATATCTCAAGGATGGAGTCCATAATACAAGGTTGGTTAGAAGCTCCCCCAGTTTGATTGCAAAAAATTGAATTCCAATGGGGAGGTCCTAATAAGAAGTTTAGATATCTTGGGATTCCATTCTTTATTTGTTCCAATATAAGAAAATGTGGCTATGGATTAAATCCAAAATAGAGAAGAAACTTGATAGTTGGAATAGGTAGTATCTATCCATTGTTGGTAGGATCTAGGTATGCCAAAATATTCTATCTTCATACACTATTTTTTTTCCTCAATGTGGTTCTTAAAAAACTATCAAGTTAATGAGGTACCAAAAAATCATAGGTTTTCTTTGGTCAGATGGCAAGGGGATAAAGAAGATGCACTTGGTAAGGTGCAAGTGGTGTTTCTTGGAGAAAACACATGGGGGGCTAGGGCTCAAGAATCTCAAAAAGCATGGCATTGCCATAGCTTCCAAGTGGATTATTCAAGCACTTAAGGGGTGGATCCTTGGAAGATTCTTGTAAGGAACAATATTTAGAGAGAAGTTCCCAAACAAGAAAAATCTTGCAAATCACTTTCGTTCGTTGATCTTCTCATTTCCAAATAACAAATAGTTCTTGCAAGTTAATTGGTTTTCAAAAGTATTTGTAGATCCTAGGAAATAATTAAGGGCAACATCCAAAGTCCTCTCTTTCTTGATCATAATGGAAATCAAATTGATTCTAGTAGGTCCATCTGGTGGATCCTAGAGCACAATGGAAAACCCTTGGTCCTCCTCCAAGGATGCTATGCCAAAAAGTGTGCCCAAATTGATATTCAAAATTTCAACAATATTCTGAGTAATGGTGCCTTAAAATATTGGAATCTCCTAAGAGAGGAATATGGATTGCCAAATTCTAATTTTAGAACTTATAGTGTCCTCATAGATGCCTGCAAATACTTTGTATTGGACTCCAAATTTAAAGAAAACAATGAAAACATATCAAATATAATTGGCAAGGTTCTACCCCACTGCTTGAAGTTGAAACAAAAATCATCTATAAGGAACTCTTAAAGTCTAACACCCTAACTAATTACTCAAGTAAAACTTGGAATGTGAACCTTGAAAGCAAAGTTTGGAATAATTTTTTTACCTCTGGCATAGTATTGTATATTCAAAGAAAGATTGTTTTAGATGGCTTCTTTTGTTGCAAAAAATGGCTTTCAAAATGAATTATTCTGATATATTTTTTGTAATATATGTAGATTCCTTGAAACTATAAATCATAATTTTTTAAAATGTTTATATGGTAATGAAATGTGGAGGATTTTTTACAATGATTAGAAAATTTAGGGGGATAATGGGAAAGTCAATTGGAAGGAAATTCTTATGGGCCATGCCACAAATTGAATAAAGAACTGTAATGTTTCTGGTACTCTTTATCTACTAAGATTCTTTGGTGCATTTGGAAAGCAAGAAATGAGGACAAATTTAATGGAATTCAGAGGGAACTTATTGGGTCTTCCAAAACACTCATATTATTCAATGTTATAATGTAGGTTACAACTGCTCTATATGTCTTTGAAAGCATTGTACTAGTAGCACAAAAGGAAGTCTAACATGGACAATACCTGGCAGCATGGCCAACTCAACTTGACCATCTTCATGAAGGTACTTGATGTGTTTCAAAAAGAACTCAATGCCAAAGTTGAAAGGGAGGAAAAGAAATAGGAAGTTTTAGGACATAGGATGCACATGTGGACCATTGATGAGAGGATGGCTATTGATGTTTTAATGGGTTGGAAAATCATGGATTCTTGTAGTGAAACCAAGAGATTCTAAAAGGTCATTGAAATGTTCTTCATACCTCCTTTATCCTCTTGATCGACTGTGAATATGAGTTGGTGTATATAGTGTACAAGGAACCAATATTTGTAAAAAGTATGTATTCACTTAGTTTATATTTTGAGTATTCAATACATAACATACTCAATGTATATACAACCACAAAACTATAGTTATAAAAGTTAGTTCATAGCATTCTTGATATATGTGTGGTTATAAACAATATCCATGAATGTAACTATTGAGAATTTATACTATCTTTAATACAAGAAATATTATTAAATAATATATATTATATAATAATAACAAATAATTGTTTTGTGCAAGAAACAAATATTTATTTTCTATTTGATAACAAATATTTGTTTTGTGTAAGAAATGTAAATATTCATTATTTTGATTTAATATGGGATATTCATTTCTATCAAACATCTACTTTTTAAAAAGAGGATATCCGGTTTACAAAAAAGGATATTTGTTAAGGGTTGATGCAAGAAGTTGGGTCCACAAAAAGCTCAAAAAGTGGAAGTGTTTTTGTTGTTTTTCAAAAAATTTCACACTTGGACTAAAAATTTGAGGCACTTACACAATGAATCTTTAAAAAAAACAGTAATATGAAATTTAGCATTTTGAATTTAGTTTTCAAAATATGTAATTTATTCAAATAACTAGATGATATAAATTTAATTTTGATAGGGATGTATAGAAACCACTTTTTAAAAGATTTTTTTACCATACCATGCATGTGTATAGACACCACTTTTTGACCCAAATAAAAGTATTTATCTAATTCCTTTTGGGGAAAGATAGCTAACAACATGAATATTGATGAAGATATTTTTTTGTTATTTTTTTTTGAATATTTGTTTTATTGAATTTTTATTGGCCTTAATTGTTGTTTTTAAAAATCAACATGTACGGACAACATAATTGGACCTAAATAAGACATTTTTTGAATCTATTTTTTTAATTTTGTAGATAATTATTTGAAGATTAATGCCATACAATTTTTTTACACTTGAGAATTAACCCAAAAAAGTTATTAAAAAATAAATAAAGTCTGATATTTCAAGTTTACAGAGTGGTTTGCTTAGAAATTAATTAAAAAATAATAAATATAATCCAATCTTAAAAAATATATATATTTGGAAACTAGACATCGTGTTCTCTAATGGGTTTTAATTTCATAGATTGATTTAGAAAAAAGTTCATCAGCCATATTGATTTTTAGTTGCAAGTCAAAGTCTAAGGGTTGGGTTGGCAAGCCTTTCTCAAGCCTAAAATTGAGGCAACATGTGGGTTTAGGATTCAAAATTTTAAAAATGCGTATGCATTACAAAATACATATGTGTTATTTATTTGCTTGATTATTTATAAAAAAATACTTTTTGGAAATATGTACGCGTTTTAAAACACGTACACATTATAATGCATATGCGTTAGAAAAGGTGTGCATGTTTTAAAACATGTACATGTTATAATGCGTACATGTTTTAAAATGCGTACACATTTCTAAAAGGTATTTAATTTTTTAAATAAATGAATCGTATGTGCTATATAACATGTACACATTATAATGCGTATGATTTTTTTAGTGTGTACCTAAAGCATAACACATACACATTTTTTTTAAGGCTCGAGTACTCGAAGAATAACACACATGTGTTTCTTTAATAACACATATGCATTTCCTGTGAGATTTTTATTTTTACTGAAACTTCCCCTCTTCATCCCAACTTCTTGCTTTTACCCTAGTAATGGATATCCATTTTTATTTGGTGTTTACCATAGAAAATTATACGTTTTTCCCAACCCAAGTAAGAAGTCAAAGATGCTTTTTGCATTTTTTCCTAATTGAAAACACATTTTTTCCCATTGCCATTGTTTGGCCCATCATGATCCTGCACTCACCCATAAAGAGATAGAGACGGAGTGAGATACTAATAGATGCATAGATATAAATATATGATGAGAGATAGAGAGATAGAGAGGGAGAGTGAGAGATAGATGGAGAGGAGAGGGAGAGATGAAGAGAAATAAATAGATAAAGAGAGATAAAGAGAGAAGATGATAAAGATAAAGAGATATAAAGAGAGAGATAAAAGGAGAGGGGAGAGAGAGGGATAGGGAGAGGTAGAAAGGAAAATATGCATAGAGAGGAAGAGATAAAGATAGAGATATAGATAAAGGGAGAGATAGAGAGAGGGAGAGAGGGAAGTATATGCATAAAGGGAGAGGAAAAGGGATAACAGAGGAAAAGATAAAGATAGAGGGAGAAATAGATAGAAAGAGAGGGAGAGGGAGGAGAGATAGAGAGATAGAAAATGGTAGAGATAGATGGAGAGATAGCGAAAGGAGAGAGATAAAGAGAGAAAGAGAGAGAGGTAGAAACCAAGAGAGGGGGAATGGAGAGAGATATATAGATAGAGGGAGAGCTAAATAAAGAGGGATGTAGGGAGGAAGGGATAGATAGGGAGAGGAAGAGATAGAGAGAAGGATAGATATATTGATAGAGAGATGAAGAGAGGGAAAGGTAGAGATAGAGAGAAAGAGGAAGTGATAGAGAGAGGAAGAGATAAAGAAATGGAGAGGGAGACAATGATAGAGAGATAAAGAGGGCAAATACAGAGGGAGAGAGGGAGACATGTAGATATATAGAGAGAGAAAATATATAGAGAGAGATAGGGGAGACAGGTAGATATAGGTATAGGGAGTTAGAGGGAGATTGAGATAAAGGTATATATGGATAATGTGAGATATATAAGGAGAGATAGATAGATAAATATAGACAGAGGGAGAGGGAGAGATAAAGATAGTGTAAGAAATAGAGGAAGGAGACAAAAGGTTTGGAAGAGATAAAGATAGATAGAGGGAGAGATGAGGGAGAGAGGGCAGGGAGAGAGGTAAAAGGATAAAGAGAATAGAGAGAGAGGGAGATAGAGAGAGGGAGAGATATCTACATAAAGATAGAGAATAGAGATGAGGGAGACATAGAGAGATGTAAAAAGGGAGAGATGAAGATAGATAGAGGGAGAGATAGAGAAATAGAGATAGGAAGATAGAGATAGAGAGGTGCACATAATGTGTTTGTGTTTGCATTATATAACATGAGTGCACTATTTATTCAAAAAAAATGGTCTTGCCCTTTTAGGCTTGGAATAGGCTTGGATGACCAAGCCTAAGCGTTAGACCTCTATGGTACATCAAAGATGTATTTTTCATATTCAATAATAATTTTAAACTTCAATGTTATCAAACTTATTATATAACAAAAATTAATAGAACCACCATAAAAATGATGAGCTACATCTTGGCTTTCTAGCTATTTTTTTTAATATTTCGAATAAGTTGAGGTATTTATTTTTTATTTTCTTTGAACAATTTCTTCATTATCCTAAAATACATATTTATTAAATTTTATTCATAAATCTTTATGTGCTTATTATTTTTTACATATAGGATTGTTGTACACTTCATTCTATACAAATTAAAAAATATTATATGTTTTATTATTTTCTTGCAAATCATGTAATGTGCATGCTCAATGATACAAATTTCAAGATACATCCACTTCAAAAGATCACACAAAAATATTCTTTGAAAAATAAAAAATAACAAAACTTATAATACTTACTCTTGGCTATATTTCTACCAATGAGTTTTAAAAAATACCTATCATGAAAAAAGGGGGCACACACAAGAAATTGTTATACTTTAGTGATGAAACTATAATTAATTTTGTGTGCACTTGATATTTTATCCTCTTAACCTTAACTATTAAAAAAAATTAGTTTAGAAACTACATTTAGTTTACTACAATTCTTGTTCTTGGCATATCTTCAAATTACATGTTCAAGTTTGAGTTTAGCTAATTTTAAGAAAAACAAGTGTCTACTTTTAACTCTCTTTTGTGCCCCATTTACATACACTCACCCTAGATAGTCTTAGGTCATTAGCAAAGCATTGGATAATGATCTAATAATAATAAGATCAACTAAAATAGCAATCAACTACATAACACTTATAAATATCATTTCTACATCCTTAGACATCTCACATGTTATGTTGCTTGATGTGTCACTCGAATTTAAATGTCAAATTCTTAAGGGTTTGACTTGTTATTGAGAAAAAATCAAGTCATTAAAATATTTCCTTATAAGTAAGCCCCACTATACTTTTATGTTCAACCCATTCCTAAACACATGATAGAAGACAAGGTGCATTGAATTTCATAGTTTAAATTAGTCCTAGTTTGAGCTATAAAAGAATGACAAAGTCGCATGACACAATTCAAAAATTTCAGATCCCAACCATTAGTTGTAGTATATCAATTAAATGGCATTAAAAGATCAAAATTGTTACATCATTCTAAATAGCTAGAAGCAATTCTACCATTTTCTACTTTTTTAGTCTCAACTATTTTTAATATAGGCTATGATTGTATTCATTGTTTGATAATTGCATTAGATCTATATCATTTTTAATGTGGTATAAAAGGGTTAGATGTTGTGTAGGTATAGAAAAATAATTTGTAAATATATTTATATTAAATGCTATAAGACTATATGATTAGCGTTTGCTATTATGAGTATGTGTAGATCTATCTTTTTTTATGAACTTTAGATTTTATGTTGTAAGATTATAGAAAATGTTTGTAATATAAGATTTTAAAAGAAAGAAAGATAAAAATTTACATACTTTAACAAATTAAAAATAATAATATAATAAAATAATTTTGAAAAGCTTAAAAAGGAATAAGACAAAAAGATTAAAATAATATTATGTATACATTTTTATAAATTAAAATTCTTTTAAATGTAAAATAAAAAATTTTAAATATATTTTTAAAACAATAAATTTACTAAATTTGAATGACCCACAGCCTTATTAAGATGCACATAATTATCTGAAGCGGTCCAAAAGAGTTGATGACACTAGAGAGAGCAATTTATGGACACATGCATAGTGTTAAGACAAGGTGGTAGATGACAGTATACAACTTGTATAATATACAAAACAATGTACAATACAAACCCCAATTACATTATCATATAAATCATTGTTTAGTGATAATTACTAACACTAAGCCATTTACTTTCCATGAAAGTGGGGCTTTTCAGAAAGTGGGGCTTTTCATACATACTAACTTCCCTCTGCTACTCATTTTAAAACTAAGCTAAAAACAATTTTCAGCACACATTACAACAATGCAAACAAACCGACATAAATATGAGCAACAACACAATCTTATACATATCTATATAGGAGGATTTGGAAGCAAAGGCTGGGAGCATCCTTTGTGAAGAGCTTTAGGGATTCACCGATGGAAAAGATAATAGATTAAATTATCCATCAGAGCAAAGCATATATATCTCCATTTTATGTGGAAGCACAACACTGCAATCACAATGGCAAATCCCACTCCGTAACTTATCCCCATTCCCACTGCCCACCATTGATCCATTACATCTGCACCTGCATCTCTATCTCTATCTTCAACAACTGTATTATTGTGATTATCTCTGCCCCCCAAACCAAAATTCAATGTCCTGTTTTCAAGGGGAGGTCCATGAAGACTGGGATTTTTTAGAAAAGAAGAAGCCTCAAAGGTTGAAAACTGCTTCCCCTGCGGTATTAACCCAGAGAGCATGTTGTCGAAAAGATTCAACACTTCAAGGAATGTGAGATTTAAGAGTTGAGAAGGAATCTTTCCTGACAGCTTGTTTTCTGAGAGATCCAGAGATTCCAAGTGAGCAATGGCTCCCAAAGATTCTGGGATTGAACCACTTAGATTATTTTTTGATATGTTTAGAGAAATTAAGCCCTTTAGAAGTCCCAATTCTGAAGGAATATTACCTGACAGATTATTGCGAGACAGATCCATGAATCTTTCTGCTCTGATTATCTTCGTGTATGGAGTTGCCCTTCCTTTTATCCAAATCATTACTTCATCCTCAAATTTTGCAACTTGTGGAGACCAGGGAACCCTGTAATCCACAGATTTAGAGGTACGTTGCACATCAATACTTTGTGATTGATTCACCATAGCACATAACTTGCTTAGATTCTCAGGAATATTTCCTGATAGGTGGTTGTCAGATAAATCTAGAATTTGAAGATTCCGCAGCCTCATCAGCTGGGATGGAATTCTATCATTAAACTTATTGGAAGTTAAGCTGAGAATTCTTAAATCTGCCAGCTTTTCAATCCAAACAGGAATACTACCTTCAAATTTGTTATTCCCCAAATCAAATACTTGGAGATTTGTGGAATTTGCAATGGATGATGGAATGATACCTTGCAACCTGTTGCCTTTGAGATTTAGAGTGCGAAGAGCCTGCAGATTTCCCAGCTCCTCTGGAATCTCCCCTTGCAAATCATTTTGAGCCAATTGTAAAACTATTAAATAAGAACAACTCCCAATATTAGCAGGAATCATACCTGTCAGCTTGTTCTTTGACAACTTTAAAATCTCAAGTCCAATTGAATCTTCTTCTGGATTGGTACATGCAAAACTTGGAATTTCTCCAGTGAGATTATTCCCTGACAATGATAGAAAGGATAATGTGCAAGCTGTTGCAGGAATAGAGCCATTAAACTCATTATCTGACAGATCTAACATATTTGAAACAAAATCAAGAGCTGGAAAAGAGCCGTATAATCTATTCCCATGCAAATCCACAACATCAAATTCATGGGATATCTGGCGGGGTAAAGAACCTTCCAGTTCGTTGTTTGAAAGATTGAGCAGACGAAGACTAGGAAGATCCCACAGCCACGAGGGAAGATTTCCCACAATGTTGTTATCTGAAAGATGTAGCTCTTCCAATTGAAATTGCTGCGACAAAAAAGCAGGTAAGTCGCCTTCTATATTGCAAGACCCCAATGCAAGGAACTCTAGTTCGACAAACTGAGGAATCCAGTTTGGAGAGATGTTAATGAGAAACTGATTTTCAGTAAAGTCCAGCTGTTGAAGGCGAGTTAGATTCTCGGGTAGCTGCAGTGAAATGTTGCCTGTTAATTCGTTGGAAGAAAGTGATAATACTTGTAAATTGGCCAGCTTTGAAATGGAATCTGGAATTGTTCCTGACAGCTGATTATGATATAGCTGGAGTCCACCTAATGCTGGAAGCTCACACAAAGATAGAGGAATCTGACCAGTTAGCTGGCAGTTACTAAGGTCCAAGAACTCAAGTTTTGAAAAGTTCGCAATGACGGGGGAAATCACTTCACTTAAATTGCAATAACTGAGGTCAAGCTCAACAAGGGAGGAGGAATGGTTTAGAAAGAAAGCAAGCTTTCCTTTCAAGTTATTAACTCCAAGCTCAAGAATGCTCATTCTTGAACGGGGCATGAAATTGGAAGGAATGGATCCCTTCAGATGACAGCCGCCGAGATCAAGTGACACCAATGAGGACACGTTCTCAAACCACGAGGGTAGCTCAAACGGGAATGAATTCGCGCCTATATTCAGATGTGACAAACGTGTAAGGTTTAAGAGATCTGGAATATTACCTGAGAGCCCACACCAATACAGGTAAATCTGGGTAAGATTGGCAAGACCGCTAAGGGCCTCACCCCAGTGCTCAGATGCCATTGACAGGTCCACATAATCCATTCCTACGAATTCCAGGCTTCTTAAATTTCTTACCCATACATCAAACTTACTAATAGTCACGAAGTTACCTGAAATATCCAAATGACGCAAACTCGACATATTTCCCAACTCTAGATGGACTTCACCCTCAAGGCGAGCATCTAACAAGCTAAGAAATGTAAGTCTCTGCAATTTTGACAGCTGGGGAGGAAAAGAAATACCTCCAAAGTTAATATAGCTAAGATCCAAGTGCTGTAGATGGTGCAGATTAAACAGCGATGGACGAAACTCCCTCGTCCAGGAGTAATCATCACTTCCATAAGTGTCAATACTAAAATCAAGGCGAATGACATGGGATGTATGATAATCACAGGCAACTCCCTCCCACTGGCAACAGTTGAATCCCCGCCAAGAGGATAACCGAGATGAGGAAAGATTAAGACCAGCCTTGAAATCCAGCAAGTAACTTCTCTCATATTGTAAACATGCTGTTGAAAATAGGAAATGAGCTTGCAACATTATTATCCATATCAACAAAAATTCACAGACCACACACATCTTGAGCGAAAGTGGATACATTCTTATCCTCTTCCACCAACTATTAAAAGAGTTCTATTGGTTGTGTGTGAATTTTATAATTCGTCCCTGGTTGTCTATAAATAAGTAATCTACCAACATGGTGTTGCTTCTTTCATCTCTTATTGGTTTGACTACCTTCCAAGTGTTGTATTTCTGATGGTAGCTTGCTAAGTCTTTTCCAAGTGCATATTTGACTTTTATGGCACACTATCTCTATCTTCATTGAATTTGCCCTAAGAAATCGACAAAACTTATAGTCTACCGTCCACCACATTATCTCTATGTTCATTGACTTTCTTATACATACATACAAAGACTTTGAATAATTGGGTATCGCTAGCTTATTCCACACGCTGAGAGAACAATAATTAGGTGTGGTTAGCTTATTCTACACCACGTGCAAAGAATAATAACTAGGCATGTCACTTTATTCCACAGCGTAGAAAATAATAATTAGATATGTTAGCTTATTCCACACGCTAGAGAATAAATTGTTTCTACTTTTGATGTCATTTTTAAGATATAAAAGAAAAAAGACAGTGTGAAAAGAATAATAACTAGGTATCGTTACCTTATTCCACACGCATAGAAAATAATAAAGATATGTTAGCTTATTCCACACGTTAGAGAATAAATTATTTCTACTTTTGATGTCATTTTTAAGATATAAAAGAAAGAGGAAAGAGAGTGTGAAGAAGAGGATGAGTTTTATTAAAAAAAAAGTATATTTTTAGGAATTTATTTTTTATATATATTTAATTTTTAAAATTGTAATATTATTGTGAAATTTTTTTATTTTTTTTTTAAATAAGCTATATATAACTAACAAGTTAGATTTTTTATTCATTTAAAAAAATTAAAAATACATTAACTTTTTTATACATTTACAGATTGGAAAAATGGAAATAGGGTTTACATAGAATTTTTTTTGGTGCTTCAAAGTGAATCATTTCTAGAATGTTGTTCTTCATAATGCGTAGGATTTTTCATGATTTAGGATGACCAATGAATAGTTAATCAAATGTCTTTAAATACTAAGACATAACAAATCCCTGCATAAGTGTGTACCAAGTCAACTTTTTATGACTATGAGAAAAGGTTGGGGGATGGTCATTTAAATTTAAAAAAACCTAATGTTTGGGTCAGATCCATGTTGTGGAAGATCACTCTTGGACACCACAAAAAAGACCTTGAGATACGGAAAATGAAATATAAGATTAGAAATGAAGGAATGGAAATCTAAGCCAATAATGATAGGAATTTGTGAGAATAAATATGAATATGAAAGGGATAAAACAAAATGTATAAGAATATGTACAAGGAGTAAATGAAGGTGGATAACAAAAAGGGAAGTAACCAAACATAACACAAAAATGTGTCGCATGCCATTATGTAATTATATATTAATGCATTCTCCCAAAATATGCTTAAAACTAAATTGGAATTAAGATGGGTATGTAAACTTCACCCTTACAATTCTATATCTATAAAGAAAATATAATTTTATAATGGGTTATTAGAATTGTCAATTAAATGCTACTAATGGACAAACATTTAACCCACGTACTAGAGCTAGGTTAATAGATACAATAATAAATATTAATTTAATAAATTTAAATGCAAAGTGATAGGTATACCTAGCCCTTGGAACTACAATGAAGAATAAAACTAATACAACATATTGATCCCACTTGCCTCAACACTAAAATAGATGTCTAGTATCTTGTAAATACCTTTTGAATTGCCACATTTTTTTATTTTTAAGTAGGTATTCATGAAAATATCACCAAGAGCATTAAGACCTCAAGAATTTTTGAGGGACACACATCTTGATCACCATCCAGTGGTTCTCAAAACTCAAGGACAAAAAGATATCTAACAACATTTAAAACTTCAAGATCTATCCAATCAATATTGATCATATGATACTCAATACCATGGGTAACACAAAAACCCTACTATAATAACCACTAAAAATATAACACATATGATCATAGCTCATTCCTCACTTCAAAGCGCATGGTATCATATGATCAAAGCTCATACTTTTCACACATAATATCATTGATCTCATACTTTAAAAGGCCATAATTTATTAAATGATCAATTCATAGGCTACCATGACCAAAACTATGAAGCTCAACCATATAATAATTATCAATTATGAGGTATGGAGAAAATTCATAGGAGCATAATTTATCACTTGATAAAGATATTCAATTGAAGCCACTGAATTGAATTTCTTGGATCAATTATCTTGTAAGGGCACACCACAAAATATAACAAAAGCCAAAGAAATGGGATACACGATGAAACATAGAAAAAGGGATCTTAAGTCCTAAATGCAAAGAACATAGGATAACAAAAAGGGGGGGATTTTTCCTATATTTCATTAAAGAGGGAGACCAACAAGGTGAATAGGTTGATTATCAAACATGAAGGTGAGCCAATCAAACCTAGATCTCCTTCTTTGAGGGATTGGAAATGGATTAGAATGAATTGGAATTGATTAACCTAATTATACTATGTGAGCTAATACATAAAATACAAGATCCTGATAAATAATAGACTAAATAACAATTTACAAGCAAATCTAAAAAATACAGGAGACTATGTACCTATCCTAAAAAGTTGGTTTTGAGCTGAATAGGAGGACTGGGATGCCTAGGAGCGTATAGGTCTTTGATAGGGTGTCTTTCTCTACTTTTTGGGTCCTCTGGTGACAGGTATGAGCTTTTTATTTTCATTTACAAACTTGTCAAAATGTTGTCGGATAATTCTATAGGTGAGTTTCTATGACTTGATAAGATTTAGGGCTTTGAATGTAATAATGAACAACTTGTCTTCAATCTTTCTATAATCCTCTTCAAGCCTATAATCTGCACATTCAAGGAGAGGGAAATGTTGGACCACTTAGGGGCTTTCCTCAGTTAATCCTTGTGTAAGTGTTTCCACTTCCACAATAGTAATGCCAATGATAAATGGATAATTGAAAGGAAGGAATGATGAAATCACTAAATGTTGCAATTCACCACCCTTCAATGGCTTCCTTGAAGGATTGAAGTCATACACATCACCTCAATGGTTTGGATCTTGCTTCCTTGAATACTTGAATGCTTTGGAGACCTACAAAAGTGTTAGTCTTCACAAAACAATGATACCATTAACACACATAAACTCATGTAAGATTTGACATGATTTGTTGGATCTTGAATTGCTACAATAAATCTCTGAAATGTTGCTCTTCACTTGTTCTTGACAATAGTTTTTGCTCATGAATTCTTTTCAATGCTAGATAGTGTGTGTTAGATTTCAAAATATGTAATAACTAGGTATTCATATGCAATTGTGTTAATTGCCCAAAAATTAAATCCAAAAAACCGATGTATTTAAAATTTTAATTTTGAATGTTAAAATGCCAATGCCATCATACTAAAAATTGGTCCCTAGTAGAATAGGGTACCCATGGGCGTAAGGGTCCTAGCCCTATTTTCCAAGACACTATGTATCGAGGGAAAAAAATCAATTTCTTGCATTTGTTCAATGCTTGCAATCTCTTGGAAAATGGTAAAAATAGGCCTTAAAATACATAATTTAGGAAGTTAGGTTCTCAATTAGGTCCAATAAATTAAGGGGGATAAAATATAGTGTGAAATTATTAAGGGTGATAATTTTTGACACTACATTTAGCCCCCACTTTAGTGAGAGTATGAACTTACGTTCAAACTCACATTAAAGTAGAAATATATATGTCAAGAGGGGTTTGATTGTCCAAATTTTGAAGAGATGGGATGACAAGGGATCAAGGGAGGTGATTAGGCCCCCAGGATCCAAGATCCAATGGATAAATAACATAAGCACAAAGAAACACACATATGCATAAAATGTAGCAAGACAACATACACAAACATACATGTTAGAAAACATGAAGCATACGTGTGATGAAAGCACATGACATAACATGAAAAAAAATGAACACAAACATGATACAGAAACAATGCAAACATGAATAAGACACACAAAATAACATAACAAAAATACAAGGTTAGTACTAAAGGATTCAAGTCGGCAAGGCAAAGAGACCTCAGTCTTAAATTATCTCAAATACTAAACGTCATCCATTGAATAAATGTTAGCTCCCATGAGGACTAGCAAGTTGCGATATCCTAGGATCCGTACCAAAGACATTCATGACTCACACAATAGAAGAGTTCGATATTTTCTAGGTGAATCATAAACTAGAAGGTACACGAGCTAGTGAGGACCACTTTTCACTAGGTGAGCCCACAAGATAAGGTAGAAAAATGAGAAACACACTAGGTCTAGTGAGGACCACTTTTCACTAGGTGTGTTCCCATAACCATACCAAGAGTTATACTCCATGATAACCTTGATAAGGTGCCACAAAATTACCAAGATGTTATACCAACACCACTCTAAGTTCAACACCTATGAACAAAGTGAAGCAAAGAAAATGCTAATATTAATGCATCACTAAGTCCAACACTCGTGAACAAAGTGAAACAAAAAAATATCAATGTATTCCCCCACTTTAAATAAATTGCAAAAACACTATGCTTTGAGCAATTAATTTAAAGTAGTAAAATGATATGTCATGAGATGTTTAAAGGTCATGAGAGCTTATGTAACACACCTAATGTTTACCCAATAGTTTTCACCCCAGTCTTAACTCAAAATGTGAATAACTCAAGTTTCCAAAAACATATCTAAGTAAAAATTTTCCTTTTAAATAACATAATTTCATATTGCATAAATACTTTTCTTTTCATTGCATAAATGAAATAACATTACATAATTACAAATAGATGAATCTTATCTTGTCAATTACATATTACAATTGATCCATGATCATGTTCATTTACAAATTCATAATTTACAAGAGTCCAAGGTCAAGATGTCCTCATCTAGATCATGTTCCCTCTATTCCACAAGCCTCATCTATCAATTACAAGAGGAGAGCATCACCCAAGTGATTTTCCTCCAACCACAAACATAGCGGTCCCCCACACATCTCCTAATCGATAGATGCCCCTACCCTTCAATGAATATTTTGGTGTGGAAACATCTAATAATGCCTACCTAAGTATGGTGTTGTGTCTATAACATAACTAGTACAGTCATACAACTATGGATACCCACCAACGATGTATGAAACTTTTGACTAGCTATGCAATCCTAGCACACAGTGAACCGAAAAAGTGTATGCAATGACTTCTACACTTACTTTGGCCAAAGATTTCATATATATAATAAATCCAATTTCTATGAAGCCGTGTCGTATTTTCAACTACCCCCTTACTTGATGTGGAAGCTCTACTGACCTGAGAAAAACTCTTCCCTAGCTTTGACCCCAAGGTTTAAATATCATAAACAAGATTTCATTCAAAAGTAATAACACACATATATTGATCTTACTGACCAATTATGTTTGACCTAACCTCTTGAATACCCTATTACACATTTGTAACAATTTGGGACTAGCAATTGCCTCTTATATTCTATTTCTTTCTTTTAATCATAGGAGTAACGACTCTTCTAGTTCATACACAATTAGTTAATACTCATGACACCATGTCACTGACTGGACACACCTGGTCTCAATCTAAAGAACTATCAATATGTCAATATGTATAATTAAACTTGATTTGAAGATCACTTCTTTGTATTGAGTTTCATACTCTTTGTTGTCATATCTAGTATGGTTCCATCCTTCTAGGATGCCATAAGCAATTTGATTATCCTTGACATTAAATATCATATAAAATCTTATGTTTATAGTAATATCCAATAATAATAATTCATCATAATAAACTATTTAACTTCTAATAATTCAACTAAGAACCTTTCAACTAATCTCCAATTTCTTCATGGTTCTTTTCAAGTTATCCTTTGCATAATTTATACAAGGTTCCTAAGTTTTTATGTATATAGACATTCATATATATTTTCCTTAAATATGACACATATAATCACATGTTAAAATGTACGATAAGTCGATGTCCAATTTGGAGCATATTTTCTACTTGAGAGGAGTCTACATGCTTGTGCACCTTCAAATTTCCTCGCATTATGGCTTTGGGTTGCCAAGACATAAAGTCCTCTCTTTAATATTATAAGAATGATTAATGATAATATATGCTCTAACTCTCTTGTTGAAAAATGATATAAACTCTTATTCAAATGTATACCCTAACCTTAGGGAATAAACTAATCTCCTACTTTCAAGGGTTATAAGAAATCGAGAACGTATGTTCTCCTCCCATGGTTAAATTACCAACATAGCTATTCATAACATAACATAATTCCTTAGATAGTTCTAGCATAACACTTCTATTATGATCTCAATCCTTTCCATTTTAAAGCTACATCACTTATTCAAGAAATACAAATACCATACTATATTTTTGGATATTATCCTAATACCCTATATCAGCTTCTCTTTACTATGTTAATCAAACCATATAATCAAGCTAGCTACTTATCATGCTATTTAGATTCTCTTATCCAATTTATAGATAATCTAGCTAAAAGCACAAGCACTCAAACTATCCAACAACTATAGTGTGCAAACAATGATAGTCCAACCACTTTTTGAAAATGGAACTTGCCTGCTACCTCCTTTATTCTCTACTCTCCTTGATCCTAATAAATCAAATATTTTGTGCTCTTCAAGCTCACAAATATACTTCTCTCAAACTAGCAAATATTTTGCACACAAACTAACAAATATGTTGTACAAAACTAACATAACCACTACTCTCAATATCACATGAATAATCAGGACTAATTTTAGAATGAATAGGCAACCAAACACTATGTTGTTGCTCTCTATTTATACCAAAATGAATAGTATTTTTCAACTAAAAGTAAGCCATGTTTCTTTCCACCTCTCTACTCTCTACCAACCATGGGCATTGCTAGGTAAAAATAGCTACTAAAATGTATTTAAAACCAACTATAATGCTTCCTTAAAATGCCACAACCCAGCTAAAAGTTTCAACTTATTGTTTGTTGTACATTAACTTAGTTAAAAGCTCATATAGAATGGAACGTATGGAGTCCAAGAACAAGATAATCTATTCTTCTTCCAACGCCCAACTTAACACTTTAGTTTTTACTTGGCGAAAGCTCTCTACAAGGTTGCACATGCTTTTCCAACTCATGTTTGAATATGACTTCCAACATGGTTTGCATACTTCTCTTCTTTCCATCGCCCATGTTGTGGGATTTACACCTATTGATAATACTTAGTCAAACACCTCTTTTATGGGATGCACATAACAAGTTCAGAACTCTATTTACCTTTTGGTTTTAGTGTGGTATTCTTTCCACTATTCCTTTGCATTATTTGGCATCTCATTTGGCTGCCTTTGATATTTTAAAACAACATTTACAATAGCTTTATAACTTTTCCATCATGTGGTATTTACTTTCCTCCATATGTGTGACTTTATTAGCCATATAATACAACTTCCTTCACATATTTATAATAGCAATAACATGCATATAATATGTTCTATTATATTTACTTCCATAACATTCATTCTATAATAATATGCATATAACATTATATATATACATATATTATACATTATTTATATTATATATATATCAATACATATATATATATATATATATATATATATATTCATATATTTATTACAATCAATTAAATATATGAATATATATATATATATATATATATACCACTATTTAAGCATAATAGTATATTTATATATTGATAAGTATATATACAATACATATATATCAAAATAAGTGAATGCTTGTATTACGCATTATGTATTTGCGTATGGGTATATGTAGAAATTTCAATCTATGTATGCTCATACCTACATATATATATATATATTTATGTATGTATGTATGTATATGTATATGTATATATATTCAATATATATATGTATCCATATACATTTGATTCACAATATATATCACATACTCATCAAAAGGGTTTTAACACTATGATTCAAATCAACTAAACAATCAAAGAGAATTAAAGACAACCATCCTAACATTATTATCAACCCCAAAAGCTATCAACATGGTTTAACACTTACCAACACAAAGCTTAAACTGACTTGACAAGGATTATCTATCCTGGGCAGTGCATGTGTGTCTACTCAGATAGGTACACCAGTGGTTTCCATACCAACTTCCTCTCTTGGGTGATACTCTCCCTCTCCTCACTAGAGAGTTCAAACCTTTCTTTCATCCAACTTAATGCCACATTTACAGAGTTAGTTGATAACATGAAAATATTATTCATCACATATCATTTACATCATTAAGGAATTTTCAAATTAATTCAGCATAATTCATATTCATATATTTCATTCATCCATTGAATGTCATTATAATGTAATCTTGCATTTAAAATCATATTTACTCATATAGGTAAAATTAATCTGGTAACTTAAAAATGGGGTACATAACAACTTACTTGGAAAGCCCTATGCCAATAATATGTTTCCGAATAAAGTTGTCTCATGACAAGGGGTTGCCCCTAAATGCAATGCCATAGACAAGACAAAAAGATGTACACGAAAGGGATCCCCAGATCTGGGGTCAGTATATATCTTTGCTACAGTGATACGATAGAGCTCCAAACTAACATCATTCCCTAAATACTCGTGGAACAATTAACACAATGGAAGAATGACACATAGAAGAGAGAAAGGAAGCAAAATTTTGGATCAACATGTTAGAGACCTAAATTTCTCAATGCATTGAATCATCCTTAAAAGGAAAACACAAGAAACAAAGAAAAGACAAAGTTTATGACACATAGAAGAATGAAGATACAAATAGAAGAATGTTATGACATGTTTATTTCCTTTGTACCCTTGTGCCAATGGAGCAACAAGGTTCATCCAAAGAAAACTCACAAACACTAAGACACACCAAGCATCACAACATGGGAGATCACATCACGTGCAAGCAAACACAAAGAACACATGAAACTAGCATAAATGAGGACCAAACATGCAAGCTAACCTAAAGCAAATTGACCACATCCCAATCTTGTTCATTGTATAGAGAAGGTAGACAACTAGCTAAAGGGAATACACCAAGTGTTGTACTAGGAGCATCTATGGGTTCAACACGTGATAGGTCACTTTCATTAGGAGGATCGACACAGTTTCCCCCATCTAAGTTCATTTTCTTTGAAAATAAAACATTAAGCTCATTATGCACCTCCTCATGAATTTTAGCAATTTAATCTTCATCATCCAAGTTAATCACAATGTGAGGTTTTATGACAATTGTAGTTGAATTTTCTTGTTTCACTTCTTGTTTTGGTTATATGTCTTGTTTTGGTGAAATTTGTATTTCTTCTTGAGTTGCTTCCATAGGTGTTGGATTATCATGCACTATTTTATTCTTTTCTTCCAATTGGTGAGCAACAACACAACGCCTACACCTACACTCTTTAGCATTTTGATTTCTTCTTTCATGATTTTTAATTTGTGATGGAGTAGGAGCGGGTTTCTTAATCACTGGTTTCTTTTCTTCCCTTAAGGGAGGAACTGAAGGAACCACTAGGGGTTGGGAAACCATTGTCTCTTTAGGTCTATACACTTTTTTTATCTTTGAAGGCACAAAAGGAATCATTTTATTACCTATTGGTCTTTTATAGGAGATGGGTGGAGGAATTACAACATATTTACCTTGGTTACTTGGAAGGGTCTTGGCTTCAGGCATAAGTTCATCCACAACTATTGGAGTAGGAGGAACAACCATGGACCTATCATTCTTAGGAATATTCCTAAGGGATAACTTTGTTATGTGCTTTGCATTAAAATTTTGGAATGACTTGAAAAATAAATTTCCTCAAGACTTTATAGGTTCCATAGGTTGAGGCCAAAAAAAATCCAATGAAAAGTTCCCATGGGAAGATAAAGGATTAAACCCACTATGATGCACTGTAAATATTTCACTGTCAAAGGGGAACTTTATGCACTTGTGAATAACCAATGGGACGATATTCATGAGGTGTATCCATGGATAGTCTAGTTTCACACGGAATTGATCTAACATTGGGATGATGGAGAATGCTACATCTAATTTTTTTGGTCCAACTTTAAGAAGAAGAGTGATCAAACCTATCATAGGGCAAAAAAAACCATCATGAGTTTTCAATCATTCTTTCGATTGTTCATAAGTATAGTGCACCTTTGTGTTCAACCCTTTCTTGACATTTGAGTAAGTTTGTTTAGATGATTGGTGATGTCCCATTGCTTGTTCATTATTATGTTGTTTAATTGGTTATTGAGATTATGTGGTAAATTTAACATTATGAATAACCTTGCTTAATCAGTTTAATTAAATCAAATTGATTATAAGGTAATTTAAATTAATTAGAATTAAAATAATAATTAAATAAATTATAGGGTGAAAGGATATTATAATTAGTTATTAAATTAAATAATGTGATTAAATGTTTTTAATAGTTAAAATGGATAAAGATAAATATTATTATTATTTTTGGTGTGAAAATAAATTAAATGGGAGATAATATATAATTCTAAAATAGAATAATTAATTGGTATGGATTTTCTGGATGTAGAAGCAAATAAAAGATAGAAAAAGTGGAGTGTGTGCACATGCATGACTCCAAACTGATTTTCAAATTGGAGACTTGTTTTTTTGTTGATTTTTGGATTTGAAAGCTTATCTCTTCCTTGGATTTTTATTTTGGAAAACTAAAATTTTCCCTTGTTTTTATGTAATGCCCCACCTGACAAAGCTATAATTTAGCAACTAAATTTTGAAAAAAACTTTAAAATAAATGTTGAAAGATAATTGCTTACTTTAAATGAGAGCACCTTGTAAGAAAAGATTACACCTTCACTTGATACAATTGAATCAATGGTTATTTTTCCAATTAGAGACGATTTCATATATGATTACTGTATTCAGTTTTTGAAAGGTATAAACAAAGAAACGTTTACAATAACAAGACTTGCTCGTGATATTTCTCAATTTGACAAAACATCTAAAACTCCAAAAACTAGATCATTACTTCCATATAAAAGAATTAATTATTTTAAGCATATCCGTTCTATTATTCAATTGTTTATGTGTATACATATTTAGATATATTTTTACAATCGAATAAAGTGATTCTTATTATTGAACATGCCTAATAATATAAGACCCGTAGGAAACTTAAATGATCGATAACAAATAATAGAAAGTATGTACCCATGTTTGCAAGCAAAACTTTGGCAATTCAAAGAGATATTCCAATCGTTACAAGAATTTAATACACATAGTTACATAAGTACAAAAACATGTGTGCTATAGATTAATAAAACAGGTAACTTGAGATAGCACATCTTCAATAGTATTATTGTACCATGTCACGGGTAACCGATAAGACATAAGAGATATGCAGTTATTACAAATAATAGAATAGTGTGTGTTTTTTGGAAAAGATTATTCATTTGTTACCATAAAAGAAAAATGAATTAGGATGAGGAGCTCTGATACACACATCACCCAAAAGCACCTCTGGTCCATGTGGTAGACCACATGAACCACAATTTTTTTGGTAAATTCAATATGAAAAAACTATTAATAAACAATCTATTTTTTTAAAAAAAAATTCCTTCATTTTTCCACTTGGGAGGACGATATTGGTCCACACGGTTTACAAATCAAAAAAATGACCCATCGATTGATACATAGGCACCTGCGTCACTTCCACGCGGCATCAACACCAACCTGGTGCCACCAACTTCTCTTCGCCCACCACCCTAAGACGCCACTAATCACATTTATCACTCGGGTCAGCCACTTATATACTGACCATCGTGTTGAATGCAACTCTCCTCTCCTAAGCTCCACCTAAAAGCTTGTGCTTATTTCAAGCTAACCCCATTGAATGCTCCTAGTGCCTCGCCGTTTCTTGTTAAGGCCAACTTTTAGCCTTTCATTCTAGCCTCCCTTATCATTCTTTTTTCTTTCTTCACTTGCACGCCAGAACATGCTCGGTTCGTCGTCTGCAATCTTCAAACCTCAATCCACAACCTGTGATGCTCGGAGACCAGTTCGTAAGCGGGTAGAATCCGGTTAGGAGATGGGTACACGCCAGTTAGTGAACGTTACTAGCGGCTCGACTTCGGCCATGCAAGCAACGAATGGGTTCCTCACTGCCATGAACGGGTTCCTCCTCGCCACCACGCTCAGGATTTAGCTGTTGTCTGGGTCGTGCATCGAGTCGTTCGACCCAGGTGAGCTTGCTTACTAAGGCTCGCAATTATTCGGTTTTTTTAGTTTTGTTTGCAATTTTTGTTTGTTTTATGCTACTTTTGGTGTTGCAGAAATTGTTTTTTTGGTTGAAGTTTAGTGTTTATGAACACTTTCCTATTTGTGTTCATAAACACACTCAATCTTTGGAAATAAATCTTCTATTCAAGCATCGTACTCTTCACAAAATAGATAATAATATTGTTGGTTGTTTCCCCGCCATTGAAATTTCTGGGGTTGTTTACTTCTTTCATTAATAATATTGTTCGTTGTTTCCTTGCCATAGATGAAACTATATTTTTGTTTATATGGGTTCTGCTCCATAGGGTTTATATTGCAAATATTACACTCATATTTTCGCATTTTTCTTTCATTAGGGTTTATTTGCAAATATAACACTCATAGTTTAGCATTTCTATTTTCCTAGGGTTTATTTTGCAAATATTACAGTCATAGTTTTACCATTTATGTTTCATAGGTTCTGCATTATCATATACTCTAGTTATCATATTCTTTGTCATAGGTTCTCCATTATCATTGACTCTCGTTATCCTATTCTCATAGGTTCTACATTGCCAATTGACTGTGCGTATCGTATTCTCATAGGTTTGGCATTATCATTGACTCTGCTTATTGTAATCTCACAAGTTCTATGTTATCATTCACTCTGCTAATTGTTATCTCATAGGTTTTGCATTATCATTGACTCTGCTTATCGTATTCTCATAGGTTCTTCATTATCATTGAGTTAGGTTGTGTTCTCCGTTTCATAAACCAAAAATAATAATGTGGGTTATTCTTTTTTTAAGTTTTGCTTCATCTTTTCAGTCACTAGAAAAAATATTTTGTTTCTGAGCCATAGATAAATATGTTGGTGTTATTTTTTTATGGGTTCTGCTCCATCAAATCATTCATATACATTTGTGATAATTGTTAAACTCTTACTATTTTCCACTCCTAAGCTTCGAAAATAGTTGGCTACATTTTTTGACTTTATTATAGTCAAAATAAATAGACTCATAGGTTTTGCATTATCATTCACTTTGCTTATCCTATTCTCATAGGTTATGCATTATCATTGACTCTACTTATCCTATTCTCATAGGTTATGCATTATCATTCAGTTGGGTTGTGTTCTTTGTTTCATTAACCAAAACAATTAATTTGGGTTAATCTTTTTTTAGGTTTTGCTTCATCTATTTAGTGACTTTAAAAATGTATGTTGTTTTTGTGCCATAGATAAATATGTTGGTGTTATTTTTTTATGGGTTCTACTCCATCAATTCAGTCATATACATATGTGATAATTGTTATACTCTTACCATTTTCCATTCATAAGCTTTATATTGTTCTTCATTATAGCCATTACAGTCATGGGTTGATATTCACATTTCGATTAATGTTGTTCAATACCATTTCTACGTGCCATTGATAAAATTGGGAGTTTAGGTTTTTCATACGTGTTGCTTCATTCATTCATTAATGCTATTTTCTTTAGGTGGCATTCATTAAATTGGGGGTGTTATGTTTCCCAATGGTTAGGATTCATCAATTCAGACATGCAATTATTGGAGCTTTTTTTATTTGCATTACAAAAATTTGGGGGTCTTATTTTTTTCATAGGTTCTGCTTCATTAGGTACCCTAGATATTTTTTGGGGCGTTACCTTGTTTGTAACTTCGACTTCATCATGGTTAGTCTTCATCTATTCTACCAATTTCGGGTGCCATTTGGAATTTGGTGGGTGCTATGTTTTTCATAGGTTATGTTTCATCAATTCATTTGCCAGCTAAGTAGCCTTTTTTTTGGTGTCTGATAAATATAGGGGTGTTATGATTATTGTATGTGCTACTTCATTAAATCTGTAATGCAAATGTTTGTATCTTTTTTTAGGTGCCATTGATTATTTTGGGGGTGTTATATTTTGCATAGGTTATTTTCCATCAATTCAGTCATCCAATTATTGTACCTTCTTTTCGTGCCTTGGAAATATATGGGGGTGTTCTATTTTTGTTAGGTTCTGCTCCATCAAATATGTCATGCGTATATTGTACGTTTTTAAGGTAGCATAGATAATTTTTGGGGTCTTCTCTATTTTGTAAGTTTCACTTCATCAATTCAACCATCTATTCTACCAATGAATAATTTCCCACAGTGGTATGCTGGTCCTCCACAAGTTAGGAAAAAATTCTTGCATAAAAAAGCACGATGATAATAAACACATATAGGATATTAAATGCACGTTTACTCATTTATATATGTGTTTATGCATATGTATAGACATATACATAAACATATGTATATGTATATCAGATATTAAATGCACACGTAATTGTATTTATTTTGAAGCAAAGCAATTACATACTAGCAGCCAAACATGATGAAGTGTGTCCAACTTGTCTATGCTTAAGTTCTTTGCATCTCCTTCTTATACATATGCATATGTATAGACATATACATATACATATACATATGTTTATGTATATGTATATACATATGTATATGTATATGAATATGTCTATATATATATGTATATGTGTATATACATATACATATACATATACATGTACATATACTACTTTCACGACATCCTACGTATTTTTCGAGCCAACCTACATCCAATGCTCCTAGTGATTTGTACTCTTGTCAACTTTACAACCTTTCATTCTAGCAAATTCTCATTTTTTCTTCACAATGATGGCAATGTATGTGTATATATGTATATGTGTATGTGTTTGTGTATGTGTATGTGTATGTTTGTGTGTATGTATATGTCTATGTCTATGTAAATATATATGTGTATGTGTATGTGTATGTTTATGTCTATGTCTATGTCTATGTCTATGTGTCATTGAAGTCTTTGGATTTGTGTTCATGGTTGCACCACTATACACTTTA